>CAIGRQ010115202.1:0-16348 GCA_903798375.1 Fraxinus sp. D2006-0159 | reverse complement strand
TCTCCCATGATACATTTCTACACTAGAAGTTACCTCTTCATAAGCCAAAATAGGAACCGCGTTTAGGTTGTTGCCTCCAACACTTGCCCATGATTGAGTAGGGCTGATTGCCCGAATTGGAAATCCATTAAGTGGGAGGTGGGACCTCTTCCTCTTTACATTTATGAAAGTGGGAGGACTCGATTTACCCTATTGTGGTGATCCTTTAATTCTTCATTGATGATCTCATGCCTTATCAATTCCAACAAGGCGGGATCTTTGTTTTGCACATCCCTACAAAAGAGGAAGTTCATATCTAAGCCTCCACTTAGGGCTGTCAATGCCTCCCTATTTGTAACTTGCACATAGTAGGTCATTTCGTCGGTAAAGCGGGACAAGAATTTTTTTAAAGATTTCCTTGATAGTTGCCTCATATCCTAGAGGCGTTGTATTGGTCCCTCGCCTTCTTATCTTATGGCGAAGCATTTCAGGAAAGCCTTCTTGAAATCTAGCCAGCTTCGGATACTTCTCTCTAAAAGCCTAGTTACCAAACCTCAGCTGTTCCACTTAGGGCCAGATGGAAAGCTCTACATTTCATGGAAGGAGTGGCTCCTCTGAGGCTCATATGAGTTTTGACGCTATCGAGATGCTTCATTGGGTCGCCTCTTTCGTCATATTTAGGGAGTTTAGGCAATGTAAAGTGGTTCAAAACTGGTGCATTCCAGATTCCTCGCGGGAATGGTAGATTGTCATCATCGTCATCAAGGTTATTAGACCTTTTGTAGCTCGCCGAGTCCTCATCTCCTCTGAGTTGGGTCCCTTGAGATAACTGAGATGGTCCTACTCAATTCCTGACTTGTTATGTTCTCTTTTCTCACCTATTTCTAGGTGAAGGATTGACATTTTCATAAACGGCCTCAGCTTGTTTCTCGAACCGAGGTTCCTCCTGTTGCTTATTTCTTAGCGGGAGAGCTCAATCTATCGAAGACACTCATTGACCTCCTGGGTGTATCTTGTGGGTCAAAGCTTGGAGGGAAATAAAAAAGGACATCACGAGGTTGATCTGCTGCAAAGTTGGTGGAAGTGTCTACCGTAACTTCTCCTTCTTGAGAGACTTCTTCCCTAGGGTACTATTAATATCCTACCATTTGGCTTTGTATCTCATCTTCTACGTTTTTGTAGTTCCCTTGGAAAAAGACATTCTCTTGGGCTATATATGGGGAATGGAGTATCCCCTATGAGGTTGCATGCTTCTTAATAACTCTTGCAAGGTAATATTCTGTTGAGTTATATTCCTCATATTTTCGGGCATGGCGACCACATTTCGGGTGACTCTAGAAGCTATTCTAGACCCTCCCCTTGATCCACCTTGCCTACCTAGTTAGTATAATCTTTTGCGAGATGCTAAGGCAGTATGCGAGGGCTCCCTTTCTTCATGGTGTTCCCTAGTCTTCTGAGGTGATGCTTCCTCATTGTCGATACTCATCGTAGTGCTTGAAATTGTTTGGAGGTTAACCAGTAATCCTTTTTTCAAGGATTATAGTAATGTTTTTAACGATTGACTCCTAGCGATCCTTTCTTCAAGGATTCTTTTCTTCAAGGGCAAGAAATATTTTTACACAAAAGACTGGATTTTCTTTAGGAGATTATCGTGGTTAACTGTAAATATTTCCTACAGATGGCGCCAATCTGTTGACCCCAAAAAATGTACCAATAGATGTCATGCTCACAAGCATACACGTGGATGATTCTCAATTCACTCTTAACCGGAATACCACCGAAAATGAAATAGGATGATGAGCGCAACCACCATTACGAATAATTCCATAAAAGAATAAATAATTTTGACTCAAATGACTTGGTCCTGAAATATTAATGCAAGTAAAGAATAAGGTTTAATGTATAGAATCTCTTCATATATTTTCTCATTCAAAGAATGAACTTTTTTTTTCTCTTTTCTACAATGATATAAGAGTTACTATTTATAGTGTTCAGGCCAACGTGGTCACCGTTGGATCAAATCCACGTGGCTTTAGCTATGTCAATGAGCCGAGCCCGAGCCAAAATAAAAAAGCTCGAGTTGAGTTCAAGCTTTTTCGGTTCCGAGCCAAGCCGAGCCGGGCCCAGCCAAAAAAAAAATGAGGCTCTACCCGAGCTTTTGGCCCGGGCCTTAGCGGGCCGACCCGTCTCTATTTTTGCTCTTTTTTTTGCCTTTTTTTTATATATAAATATATATTGGCGGCCTTTGCAGGCAGATAAAATAGTTGCCTACAAAGGCAGCCTGTAGCTTCCTGCAAAGGCAACCCATTTTAAAAAAATTAATTTTTTTTTAAATGGGGCTGGCTCATCCGGGCCACGGGCTGGCCCAGGTTCAAGCTGACGCCCCAAAATGGGGCTTGGCCCGAGCCCCAGTTCGGTGTAACTGAGCTCGGCTCGAGCTTTTTACGGGCAGAGCCCGAGCCATGCGAGCCACCGAGCTTTTTTGCCATCCCTACGTTGCTCAATCTAATAGACCAAAGTCTCACAACACTCTATCATACATTAATTACATTGAAAACTTTCATTGATAAAGGTCAGCCGCCCTATCATTCTAGACTTACAGGAATGACATTTATTAATATGAATGCTACATCAATCATTCCTAAAGATATCAAATCTACCTCAAGCAAGTACTTCGACTGCATGGAGCTTTGGATGTGAAGAGTTTCGACCTGGGGAGGAAGCATTTTGCTCTTGAAAGAGAGCACTTCGGTTGTAAGACAGTTTTTGTCTATCTTTGTTTTGACTTGGTTGACCGCCAGATGTATGCACGTAGTACCTCTACGTGGCATTTATTAGGAGCTTTACGAGGAGTAGCAATAATAGTGATGACGATGATGACAACGACGACGACGACAACAACAACAACAACAACAATAATAATAATGTCAGAGAAACTGATTAAAACCTGGGTAATTGACAAGGTCTAAACCAACAATAAGTAGGTTATATCTAAACCATAGGGCCCCAAGTAGGAATGCAAAACGGGGGTGGTAAAGTGCAATGAAATATGTTATTTACATATAATAGTACACAATAAGTGATAAAATAGAATACTAACTGCGTACTAATCCTAATGGTTAATTCGTTGTATACTTCTCCTCATAAAGTGTAATTTTCATACTTATGGTCTAATTTTATTAATTTAGGTTTGACTCGTAATAAAAAAAAATAGATACGATTAATATTTTAGCCCGATCAGTTACATGAAAGTCCATATGTGAAATGATAGCCCACACCTTTTGTTTTATTTTTTTTATTTGGGTTTATGTCTAAGTAGTTAAAATCTTATTTAATTTTAATTAAATAATAAAGATAATGTTTCATTTTTTTTTTGTTTAATTAAATTGAAATTTTAATTGATAGAGATAAAATCAAATTCCAATTGAGATAATATTTTGATTTTAGATATATGTTATTTAATAATAAAAGATAATTGAGACAATGTTTCAGTTTTATCTCTTTTAATTAAAATAGAAATTTTGAATTATTAAGATAATATTTTATTTTATCTCTACTTTATTTAGTTTTAAAGCGGGTGACATCCTGAAGATGGCCTTCAGAACCTAGTATGGACATTATGAGTTATTAGTTATGCCATTTGGCTTAACTAACACTCCACGAGTCTTTATGGATTTGATGAATCGTGTATTCCACTAGTACCTTGATTAATTTGTTATTATATTCATCGATGATATATTAATCTACTCAAGAAGTAACGAGGAGCATGATGATCACTTAAGGATAGTATTGGGAGTCCTAGAGAAGGAGAAACTTTATTCTAAGTTCAATAAATGTGTGTTTTGGTTGGAACGAGTAGCAATCGTTGGACTTATTGTCACAGCCCGAGGCATAGGGGTTGATCTAGGAAAAGTGGAGACAGCATTAAATTGGTCGAGGCCAACCAATGTAGGAAAAATTCATAGCTTTTGGGGCTTGGTGGGATATTATAAGATGTTTATTGAAGGATTCTCCGAGATATCAGGACCACAACAAAATTAACATGTAAGGGTGAAAGATTTGATTGGATAGGGAAATGTGAACAGAATTTTGAGGAACTAAAACAGTAGTGAGTGCTCCAGTTTTAACTATACTTTAAGGATCAGAGGGTTTTGTGATTTACAGTAATGCTTCTAATTAGGAAATAGAAAGTGTCTTGATGCAACACAGTATAGTGGCCGCTTAGATCAAGACAATTGAAGTCACATGAGCAAAACTATCTTACGCACGACTTAGAACTTGCTGCAGTAGTCCATACACTAACAACTTGGAAGCACTACCTTTATGAAGGTAAGTATGAAATTTATATAGACCACAAGAGTCTCAAGTACATCTTCATTTCGAAGGAGTTGAACATGAGAAAGAGAAAATGGCTTAAGTTGGTAAAAAGTTAACGATTGTAACATTCATTATCACCTAATGAAGGCGAATGTTGTAGTAGATGCCTTGAGTCGTAAAGTAACAAGTCAAGTGGTGACTTTGATCACAAGAACCATTATGGAAGGAGTTCGAGAGCAAGTCACGAAGTGGTCACAACACCAACAAGTGCTATTGCTTGGATGACAGCACTTTCGATTCGGTCAACGTGACATGATTAAAGACCATCAGAAAGACTATCAGTTGTTTGAATTTGTTAAGCCAGAGATCGATACATAGAACCAAAAGGATTTCACCATGGATAAAGACAAGTTCCTGTATTATCAATGACGCTTGTGCGTACTTGACTTCGAGGAGTTGAAAAAGAAAATATTAGAATATGCTCACTCCACTCTTTATTTAGTACATTTAGAAGGTGCAAAGATGTACCGAGACCTTAAGGCGATATTTGGGTGGAAAGGCATGAATAGGGATATAACTTAGTATTTCGAAAGGTGTTTAGTATGTCAACAAGTGAAGGTTGGGCATCAATGACCTTCAAGGTTACTTGAATAATTAGAAATTCCAGAGTAGAAGTGGAAGCATATAACGATAGACTTTTTTATCGGTTTCCCAAAGTCAACAATGGGTAATGAGGCTATTTAGGTCATTGTGGATCAACTCAACAAATCAGCTCATTTCTTGTTGGTTCGAATGGTATTTTTAGTTGACTAGTTAGCATAGTTATATGCAAATGAAATAGTAAGGTTACATGGTGTGCCCATTTCAATTGTATTAGATATAGGAACTAAGCTAAAATTTAGTATGGCTTTTCACCCTCAGACAGATGGGTAGTCCGAGTGAATGATTCAAATATTGGAAGACATGCTTCAAACATGTGTCCTCGAGTTTGGAGGATATTGGGAGAAACATTTACCCTTGATGAATTTACGTACAACAATAGCTATCATGCTTTTATTGGCATGGCACCATATGAGGCAATGTATGGGAGGAAGTGTAGATCACTAGTTCATTGGGATGAGGTTGGTGAGCAGAAGATTTTGGGTCCGGAGATCATTGAACAAACAGTGCAGGCTATTGAGAAAATTCGTGGTAGTATGAAAATTGCCATAGATAGACAAAAGAGTTATGCTAACAGAAGAAGAAAGAAATTAAATTTTCAATAGGTGACAAATTATTTTTCAAGGTGGTTGTTTGCTAAAATTATATGCCACAAGTGCACGGATCGTGTTCAAGGAAGTCCGAGTTGTCGATCCCTCGAGGAATGTTTACTTTGATTACACAACTTTAATTAATTTAATTCTAACAAAGAAAACAAACACACAATAAAAATTTAATTTTGGAAAATAAGGAAAATTAACTAAAAAGCTACAAAATAAGAAAACATAAAAATCTTGGAAAGTTTGAAAGAAAACGTGGTTGGGATATATGGTTTCTCTTAACAGTCGCATAATTGATTTATCCACAAGTCAATTAACAAATTACTCATTTATGATATTAGACCTGATTTTCCAATTTTAGTTTATGACATCTCTCGAGCGAAATTAACCCTAATTAATTGATTTAATCTACTATATTACTATGTCAATAAAAACTAAACAACTGCATTAATTTTTTGTGAAAATAGCTTAATGGGTCACCTAGGGTTAGGGGTATATCTCTATCCCCTACACAAACGTAGGGTTTCTACTATTTGGTGTAAAATGCACAATCTCCTCTCAAACGATGTACAAATCACTAAACATAATCATTACCCGCCATATAAATGAAAATGCAAGAGATACAATAGTAGATATGCATGGAAATAAGTATTTTCACATTAAAAAGCAAATATTTAACTTAATCATGGCTAGGTTAAATTTCAACACAAATAAACATAATCATTTATTGGCCACATTTTTTAAAATGAAAGAAATACAGCAGTAGACACACATAGAAATAAGTATTTTAATATTAAAAAGCAAATATTATATTGAAAGAGACATATTTATTGAAATGAAAAAATAAAAAAAAATTAAATAATTAGCAAACGATGTTGATGGATAAGTGCAATCAAAAGGGTTTTAAATGCCATGGGTGGTAGGCATTTCGATTTCGTATGCACAAGTTATTGAAGCAGTTAACTTTCGTTTAGGTTTTGTTTTTGGTTCAACAGCAGAAAAATAAAAACCTTCACCATCTCAATCAAGTAAAACTCTCTACTCACTGTCTACATGTATGTTTTTGATAATTGGCGTGTATATACAAGTAATTGGTGGTATGTGTTCTTCGATAAAATTAATTGATTCTTGCATTGGATTTCTGATAAGGAAATCCATTTGTATTTATAATAATTCAAAGGCTCAAATAGAAAAATAAAAATCTTCACCGTTTTAATCAGGTAAAGCTCTTTACTTACCTTATTACGTCCAAAGAATAACGTGGCATTTGTAACACAGTTTTGGGGTGTCGATTCCATAGAAAAATAGTTAAAAATACTTAAGGGATCAAAAATGGAGTGTTTTTTTAAAATCTCAGAATTTATGTGTCGAACGAAATCAAAAACAAGATTGAAATAGTGAAAGAATGTATTTATTGGAATGAAGTAAAAATCAAGTTTGGAAATAGTGAAGCTTCGGAATTCCCTTAGTTGTATCGGATAATTCAACATCAATTTGATTCATTATTTTTATAACTCAATTAGAGATTCACAAACTAGTTTCTCTAACCGGAAGACATGTCATTTAAAGCCCGTTAATTCAATTGTAATTCAATGATTAACCCTCCGACTACAGTATCCGCACGTTTTTTTATTGAAAACGGATTCAAAAGCAACCATATACTCAAGCATAAAGAGGTAATGAATCACACCAATAAACTTAGATAAATGAAATTGAAACCTAAGTATTTATTTCAATTAATCAATAGAAAGAGCATGACAAATCTATGACAAATCTAATAAGAACTAAGCCAATCTCAAAAAAAATTTATGAAAAGAAGTTTTAACCATAAAATTATTTAAAACATGAAAATCCTAGTTAATTAAACCAAAAGTGTTGAAATCATAGAATACAATTGAGTTCCTTCCTATCTTCACCGAAGTTTTTAGTTCTTCATGGAATAATTCACCACTTGGCCTTGATTTCTTCTTCAAATTCCTCGGTTGTATCTCTCTTTTTCAATGTTTGGAATTTATAGTTCCATACACGTCCTTGGCCAGATTGGAGTCATTTTTGGCTTCTCGTAGCCCAATCAACCCTACTTGTGCGGTGCAGTGCCTAGGCGCCACGATAGTGTCTCAAGGCAGCGCCTAGGCAGTAAGGCACTGCCAATCAAAAATTCTTCCTTCCACTTGGGCGCTGTTTGTGCAGCACCTGAGCACTACTTCTCTACATTTGTTTTCTCTTTTCCTGGAACTTGTACGCTCCGTTTATGGCACCTGGGTGCCAATTTTCTTCCTTATTCTTCCACCTTAGCTTTTTTATACACTTCAACGCCCCTTTTTCATCTTTTTACCATACCTTCAAAACAACACTAGTAAACACATAAAAAAAGTTCTATAATCATAAAATTAGGCCAACAATTAAGTTAAAATGATATATACTCGTGCATAAAACACACTCATCAATTATCCCCAGACTTAATAGTTTACTAGTTCTCGAGCAAACACAAATAAAAAAGAAAATCAAAAGAGAACAAACAAACAAAAACACAACTTAGTCAGATACCTTGTAATTTAGCTCAGTACTGAGGACATTATATCACATTTATGAATGACTTCAAATTCACTATACAAGAGCTAAACATTCACTCATCTAATGCAAATGAGTGTACGTGTAAAAAATCAAGTGTAATGTCGTACATTCACAATTTAATTCAATTCACAACCCTCAATGGACAACTCTTTCCTTACTTTGCTCGTGAGATTCACATACCTCCAAACTTGATTTCTTTTATGCTCTCACCATGGTGTAATTTTACAAGTTTAGCTTCACATGTCAATTCTTTACACCTCTCTAATTTGGTTTCGTTTAACCGGCAATGTCAACAATTTATTCGTGTGATGATTCTCCCAATTGATCCTTGTAGCGAGCTTTCAGTCGATAACTCATTGACTTTTGAATACCAAAAGGTATCAGGTTTCAAGATACCCCTACGGACTTATCACCCAAATCAAAAAGGTGCCGGCATGAGGCATAAGCTAAACAAATGCAATTGCTTATTTTCTTTAAAAGAAAAGCAAAAGTTATAGGGGTTAGATCTTTAGCATTTGGTCATCACATAGCTTATATTAGATAGTTGAAAACACTCTACACAAATCATTCTTTTGCATGCATGGAATCACCACAATCCTAAATCATGTCTTTCACCGATTAGATTAGCCTACGTATATGAACCTTCATGTTCCTGTACGACGCTATACCTAATTATAGTGCATAATTACAGTCACATTTATCATGGATAAGTAAAAATTTAAACTCAAGCACATGATTTATCCACAATTCACATGATTCATCCACAATTCACAAACTAATACATGCTCTAAAAATTACTCATCCTAACAACAAAACTATCTGACTCACACAAGCATACCGTAAAAAGTCTTTTTAAAACTAAACCAACACATAAAATATACCAATCACACAAAACACATAAAAATATGCAAATCATACCAACAACATAGGCAAATACAGGTATGCCCCCAAACTAAGACTAACATTGTCACCAATCTTAAATTCAAAAAAGCAAGAGGAATACTAACTTGAGAGAAGACACTAATTGTCTTCGTCATTATCGGTGTCCTCTCGATGTGTGGTCGGATTTGCTGTGTGATCAGGTAGCAGAAGAGGCTGAGGGAATGTTCGATTGGAATAAATAGAGTCAGGACCGCGTTGAACTCATTCTGGTAATGGAACTGCTCATATATCATGTTCTTCATCAAATTCATTTACAGTTACATTACATATAGCTATGCAGCAAGGTCCATGTTAGGGTCGCCAGCTAGAGGTAGTTAACGTGATTGAATGGTCGTTCTTCATGCTCAGGGGGTGGTGCACTAGAGGACCCTAATCGGCTCATAGATTTTCATGTTCATTTCTTTGTGATCACCGATTTTGGGTACACGACCTTTTCAGATGGGTGGGTGACAACCCCAACTCTCAACGAAAGTTCTAGATCAATGGTAGGTGTCTCAAGCCACCTATAGTCAAACCTCGTAAGGTATGAAGGATGTTGTTGTGGATAATTTTCCCAACATCAATGGACAAGCCGCGTTGAATAGCATAATTGAGTGTTGCGTGTTCCTGGGTTACCTCGGTAAGATTGCTGCTTGGCAAAAGTTTAGCAAAGATAAAATGATACTAAGCTTTGCACCATGACATCATACCCGAGGCCAGGAAGTTTATCACATCAATTTCTGACCACTTCAAAGAAGTTCCAGTTTTTGCTAAAATTCCTATGATTTCTACAGGATTGACTCCCTCCTCACGAAGCTGAAAGTATTCATTGTCCTCAATGTCTGCAGATTATAGAACCTATTGATGGAGGTTATATCAAATGGTATCCATTTACTGAGCACAAATACCCAAAAACCGATGTGTTTCCTTGCATTGGCATAGAATTCTTTGATAACAGTGATTAATGCTTGTTGAGGCTGCTTAGCAAAAGTTTTCCATTTTCATTGTTCAATTTGTTCCTTCATGTAGTTCTCAAATCCCCTCTCCGATATACAGTTCTTGTGCACAACTATGTTGTTATATCGTTCAGTGACCTTGACACTGATGAATTCACTCCTATCAAAGGAGCTGGAAGAGGAGGCAGCAGCTTTAGATCTCTTTTTGGGTGGCATTTTACCTGTACATGTAAAGGAAAATGCACCCCATTAGCATAAGAAATGATAAGTACACAAGGAAAACAAAGTGCCGCTCCAAACTTAGCCAAGATGCTCTATGATATGCTAATATAAGTTAGATGATATCTATGACAATTAGCAAACAACCCCACAACCATGGCAATGCCCTTGTATAACAATAAACCAATAAGCGAGTTTAGTTCTTAATACACAAGCATGTCCACTTAGTCAATATATCAAACACATTGGAGGCATCTATTGCATCCTGAGACAAATTAACAATTGAAGTTTGAGGCACTTCACACTTACAACATATCATAAAGAAGCCAATACATCTCAATTACCCAACTTGAAAGTGTGTGAATATGTGTTAATTGATATGAGTGTATGGCAAGGTAATGTCCACAAATGTCAAAAACAATTCCAAGTATGAATGAGACAATTCAATACATGAATGTTCAAAGTGGTAATTTATCAAACACTTGGTAAGCACATAATTTTCCTTCACTATGCAAAGAGTTGTGTCAATAATCCAAAAATCAATTCAACAACCCATCCCAAAAATATTCATTCCTCCCCAATTGTTTACATGTAATAGCATAAAGAATGAAGAAAAAGAAAAACTTTTAACTTGAAGTTCTTGGCTTGGAAGGAACGAATAAAATCAACACTTGCACAATTTTACTTTTAATACCATGTGATGAATGGAGGGATGCCATGTACGTGAGTGATTTTATGATGAAAAAAATGAAGAAGACCATGTATATGCTTGTTAGGCCAAGGACAAGGAAACGAGTCTCACCTGAAGGTAGCGGTTGAGGGGCTGCCTAGGAGGACCGTGGTGTATATGTTCTTGGGAGAAAAATTGGAGAAGTGAGGAGAAGACGGTGCCGTCGTAGGTGATTGTAGAGAAGAAAATGTGAAAAATAGGAGAGAGCAAGGGAGGAAGATGAGTGGGAGAGGAAAAATTGAATTAGGATGTGAAATTAGGGTTTTAGGCACAGTGCTTTAGCCCCACGAGTTCAGCGCCTGGGAGCTGCGTTACAAAAAAAAACATTTTTTTTTTGTAAATCAATGACATTTTTAATGAAAGCCAACAAAATTCCATAATGACTATGCTCCCCCCAACCAAGTCCGAAATTGTCCTCAAAACATGCCTACCAAAGGGAAAATGAAGAGTATCACCCGAATATTAGAGTAAATTCAAATAGAGTTGGAGCGATGGTGAGCCTGGAAAATACTCAATAGAAAAAATGAAGCAAGAAATGAAAAAAAAAAAAGCAAAATCTAATATACAAAAAAAAAAAAAAAAGTGAAAAGCATACTTGAAACATGTCTGAAAAGGTAAACAAGGGACCGTAAGAGGAATTTCTTCCACTGCAGGCACTTGTTGTCCATAAATGATCTTGAAACGCTGTCCATTCACTTTAAATACCCAACCATTGTTAGGGTTCTCGATTCCAATTGCCCCATTGTTAAAAACTTGTTTCACCACCAAAGGGAAAATCCACCTAGATCGAAGTTTCCCTAGATTCTTATGAAGTCTTGAATCGTACGAGTATACTTTTTGATTGGGTTCAAACGTTTTCCTAAGAATGTTCTTATCATGAAATGCTTTCATTTTTGTCTTGTAGATTTTAGAGCTCTCATATGCATCATTTCTTAATTCTTCCAACTCGGTTAACTGAAACTTCCTAAGATTACTTCCCTCTTCTAGGTCAAAGTTAAAATGTTTGATGGTCCAATAGGCTTGGTGCTCGAGCTTCACAGGTAAATGGCAGTGCTTTCCAAAAATAAGTCTATAAGATGACATGCCTAAGAAGGTCTTAAAAGATGTGTGGTAAGCCCAAAGTGCATCATTTAATCTCAAAGACTAGTCTTTACGATTGGGGTTTACAGTTTTCTCCAAAATTTGTTTGATTTCTCTATCAACCAATTCTACCTGTCCTCTAGTTTGTGGGTGATAAGCATTTGAAATTTTATAAATGACCCCATACTTTTTCATTAGTGCCTGAAATGAACAGTTGCAAAAGTACGTGCCTCTGTCACTTATGATAACTCGTGGTGCACCTAGACAAGACATTTTCTTTGAACAATTTAACAACAGTTTTATTGTCATTAGCCCTATAAGTTGCTGCCTCTACCCATTTAGACACATAATCTACAGCCGCAATTATAAATAAATAACCAAAAGAAGGTGGAAAGGGCTCCATAAAGTCGATACTCCAACAATCCACCAAGCTGTTGGCACCTCTCACCAGATTTACAGTAAATGTTATTGTCTTTAAACAAAGTGGCCAATAAAAATCACATTGCAAAATTTTTGTAGCGGTCTTTTTCATGGAAAAGTGGCCTCCACATGCTTGGGAATGATAAAAACTGAGCACACTAGGTATCTCCTCATCGAGGACACAACGTCTCAAAATTCGATCAGGGCGGTATTTGAATAAGCAAGGGCCATCACGATAAAACTTACATACCTCAACCATGAACTTTCTCTTATCTTGTTTCCTATAATTACGACACCTTTGAAAATTGTTTTATATGTAGTAAATAAGTCCTTATTGGGACACATATGAAATGAATATGTTGAATCCAGAATCCAATCCTTTTCAGGTTTAGATTCAACCTCAGAAATAGGCAAAGATCTCCATCACTCACATAGTTCTCTGTGAGATCTGCTTCGCCTGAAGTGTCTCATTGCTTACCATTCTAATTTTCAAACAACCTTCTTTATTCTACAATTTATAGTAATCCTTAATGTGTCGCCTCTTCATGTAGAAGTCACAAATTTTGAAGTTAGACCTTAATTTGCCCCTTGCACAACCATCATCAAGAACAAGGCCATCTTTATGAACCTCAACAATATACTTCATATTATCCTTTGGAAATAGAGCATCATAAACTTCTTCAATGGTGAGATCACGACTATATAAGATCGTGTCTTTAAACAACAAATATGAAGCGGGTAAAAAACACAACAAAATCAATCCCATATAAGTTAGCATTGCTCGCCTCCTAATTTGCCACAACAAAGTCTTGTACTGCAATCCAATAGCGAGACATCAAACTTCACGGTTGTCATTCCAAAAACAAAATCTCCCTATGAATTAAGCCTGAGCTCTTATACCAATTGTTATAATTCGGATAGAAGTTCTATGGCTAAATACGAAGTATTTTATCACAAGAACACAAGAACAAAACAATTGGAAGGAAATTAGGAGATTTTATTATAATATGGACAAAGAATACAAAAATTTTGTGTTTATGATTTGGTTAACGAATAATGAGGTTAAACAACCTAACTAAATTGTAGAGAAGAACCAAATATATATAGGGAACAATCCAAGCCCTAGAACTAGAGTTGTAGATGAAGTAGAACACATAAAAATTTCCTTATCTTTATCTCTTTAAGTCAAACACAAATTCCAACTCACAATAGGGCTTCCAAATAAAACTTCAATTAGAATTTGTCCAATAGACTTCGAATGGGATTCCAAAAGCATTACAAATAGAATTTTTCTTGACGCCCACTTCAACCAGAACTCTCAATTATCTTCAAAAAAATAATTCGGGGCACATCCAAATTATAACAAAAAGACTTAAATAACTAATCTATTTTTTATGTAGTTTCCATTTGCAGTTTAAAAAAATGAGTCAAATTACTGTTGATGAGTGTATTTCACTCATACTTTAGACACCATTTAAGCTTAATATTTAGGTAATTCCTACAAGTTTTAAAGTGTTTTAATATATAAATTTCCAACCAAAAAGTTATGCTCCGAAGTTTTAGTCTCATATTGAGACCCATTTTTTGTCACAGTAAACAATCGAATAGGAGAATGATGTCTGAAGTAAAGTTGTAGCCGATTGAGTTATCTTTCCAAAACATCTTGAATAATCTCAATCGAACATTAAGAGAAAAAAGTTATAAAACAAATACTGAAGGATGCGTAGTCTGCCTTTTTACCCGAACTGGGCACCGTGGCACCCAGTGATCTGAAAATCAACACAATGCCCAGTGTCGCAGTGCGCCAGTGCCGCTACAATGGTGCCGAGGTGGCAGCCATACTGGAAAGGTTTTTAAATGTTTTTGGACTTTTTTCTTGGCCCAATTCAACCCTAATTCGTCCCAACACCTCAGAACACTATAAATACAACATCAAAAACCTAATTTCATAAAGAATTCAAAGGGGCAATATTGAAAAAACCAAAAAGGAGGCAAGAAGAACATCAAGGAAGAAGATTGAAGATTACCCACAAAACTAGTTTTTTCTATCCTCTTTTTTATGTTGTTTATTATGAATTGTGTAAATTTCATAGATTATATCATAAACTAAAAAATTTATCTAGGGATTGATGTAGCCAAACTTGAGATTAAGTTTGATGTCATGTTAATTATTTATTTTGATTTTCCACTTATATTTAATTGTGTCATGAATTTAATGCTTTCAATTACATGATCAATAATTGAATGAATAGATGCTAGTCAATTCCAGCACGAGAGAGGGAAATTTATGCATGATCATAAAATTGACGAAACATAGATTTTATGGGTTTTGAGAGAAAGTATAGGATATATGAAGCTTACTCCATAAAAGAACCAGGACTTTGATAAATTCTTGATTTTAATTCGGAATAGAGATATTGGAGTTGGAATCTATGATTAATTTCTAGCCAGCACTCGAGTATTGGAAATCATTGAATCATAATTGAGAGTTAGGTAAAATCATTCCCTACGCTTCCTCATCTTCATAATTTGCATTTATCAACTTTGTCACAGTAAATCATGTTATAACAGTTTAAAACATTCATTCAATCAATCATTCATCTAAATAAGGTAGAAGTTACACAATATTAGTACTTAGTAGGAATTAGATTACAATCCATGTGGGTTCGACACTCTTAACTCCATATTATATTACAAAACTTGACACCGTACACTTGTAGCACAATCACGTCATAGAAAATGCGTGACAATTGTCATTATCGTGCTGTTGTCGAGTTCAATTGTACAAGTGCTACTTTAAGTTGGATGTTCCAAACAAGATTTCAGCCCACCAATCCCCATTTTCAAAAGCCCATAGCCCTATTAGCCAAACCTACCAGACCCACTATCTGAATTCATCATCAACTAACCCTTACCAATATACAATCGACTCAACCTAGCAGCAAATCCATGTTTCAACTCAAGTAAGATGCACATGCAAGGCAAGCGACACGGTATATTTGAGTATGTAATAGCGTATGTATAAGAAAATATTGACAAATGAAGAAAGATTATGAGGAACAAATCAACAAAATATATTTTGCCCTAAATACAGAACAAAATCAAATTTCAAAAATTAAAAAACGCAAAAGGAAACAATATAACCGTCCCAAAGGAAGCTTCAACAGAAAATATTAATATTAATTGCCCTTAAACATGTATAATAGTTCTCCAGACCGTAATGTTAACTTCCCTTTCTAAAAATGCAAAAATACTAAAAAATTCAAAAATATATCAGTCCTTTTTTTCAGGATGATTGTATCTTCAGTCGACTCCAAACTTAAAGGAAAAATCCATTTGTACAATNTTAATTAGCGGGCCCCACACTAATGTGAGAGATTGTAACTTTTACAATCCCCTAATCATTGTACACCTAGCCTTATTGAAACTTAAATAACTCTGTCCGACTTGTATAGGTCTGCAGAGGCAAAACTAGCTACCTCGTGACTAACGACACCATTTAGACAAGAAGTAAATAGGGAAAAAATGCACATATAAAGCGGGAGACTTGAAGTAATTAATTGGGATCCAAAGCGTTGCTGGTTTCGACTCTAACGGGGGTGTATTCAATTGAGACTTTTAAAGACTTTTGGAGAATTAAAAAGTTTATGTATATTCAATTGAGACTTTTAAAGATTCTCTAAAAGTTTAGGTGTATTCAATAGAGCCTTTTATAAAGTTTTTAAAAGTCACGGGGTATTCAATTGAAACTTTTTAAAAGTCTCTATAAGTTACGTGGTATTCAATTAATAATGACTTTTAGGGACTTTATATTTTGCTAGACTTTTGGAGACTTTTTGGTAGAAAATATGAATAGAAAATCTTAAAACAAATCTCTCATTCTACCATGAGAT
>CAIGRQ010115193.1:0-11096 GCA_903798375.1 Fraxinus sp. D2006-0159 | reverse complement strand
TCTTGTAGATCTTCTCAGGCAACTGAAATGGGAAAGAAAATTACAGGGGCACAAATTAGACCATCAGTTGATAAACCAAACCCAAATTCCCGACGTATCTTAAACTTGAAAGAAAACCGAACAAAAAAATTGCACAAAATACCAAGAATTTTCTTATATGATTCACGAAAAAGCTCAAGAATCTGCGAAGAACATTACCGGTACCCATGATTCATTCTGTGGCTGATTCTCCTATAATGTTAACATAAATAAGAACATCAATTTCCCACTAACTGTCACATCATGGATCTGAGTTGAGATTTTCAAAACTAACCATCCATGGTAGGGTACGAGTATGAAAGAATGCAGGATATGGCCTACAATATTATTGAGATTGGGGTTGTCGGAGAAGCTCCCATGGCCACTGTAATCAACAAAGACATAAACACTGCATCAGTCTAATCGACAACTTCATAATTTTCATGGGCGGTCCCAAACTCCGCTAAAAGAGAAAGGCTACTTATGTCGACGGTGAAAGTAAAACTACACCGCATCATATAACAGGAATCCTATGTGTTTTTCTTAACTGCTCTTGAGCCGGGCTATGGGAGAAGGGTAAATGTAGTTGACAGCTAACTTAAAATTTTGATTGGCCATCTTTTGATATATACATGAGGCATTCTNGGTGAAAGTAAAACTACACCGCATCATATAACAGGAATCCTATGTGTTTTTCTTAACTGCTCTTGAGCCGGGCTATGGGAGAAGGGTAAATGTAGTTGACAGCTAACTTAAAATTTTGATTGGCCATCTTTTGATATATACATGAGGCATTCTCCGGATAATTCAAATCGAAACAATTGGATGTCCAACTCGGGCTGATCAATAGAAATACTCACTCATACTTATGGAATAGGAATCACTCAAAATGCCTTGGTGGTGAAATGGTAGAGGGTCAGCTTGAAACTTCATCAAATCTCATCTTTCTTAATGCACGTTTTGTTATAGTATCAGATATATAAAACTGGTAATTATACAGAAAGGAAAAGGGATTACCAATCATGGCCGAGAACAAAAATTGCCCAGAAAATTGTTCCCTGGGCAAACCAATACACTGGCCAATGAATCCAACTATTGAAATGTAGAGCCATTGCCACCAAACCAAGAGCCACAGCAATATCTCTAACGACATAAGAGCAAGACCGCCATGGATCTTTAACCCAACAATGCTCAGGAATTGCTGCTCTAATGTCGCCAATCTTAAAAGGGGGAGGTTCACTCGGGTCGAAGCCAATTTCATCGCCATTTACGACCTCATTTCCATTATTCAATGGTGGAAAACACACCTTCATTAGCTCATCTTCATTATTTTTGTCTGCAGAAGGTGATGAGTAGGAATGGCTCAAACCTGAAACACCACAAATAGAAACAATTGACACACAAAGAGGCTGATCATTTAAGATTGATTGAACATAATATGCTGAGAAATGTATAATGTAAGTGAAAATCACATAGACAAACCTATAGCCATGGCTGCTCCTCGTCCAAAGAAATGGCGGAAGTTGATTATTTATAAGGAGTTGGGGGGCAGAGCCAGGGCCGGCCCTGTGACGAGGTAAATGAGGTATGAGTCTCAGGCCCAAAACCAGAGGAGGCCTATTTTTGGCCCATTTTTTCTTTTTTCTTTATTTTTTGGTTTACTGAGCCGGATTTAGACAAGAATTAATCTACTTATACATTATTTTTGTACATTAAGTTTGATATCCCGTACGTGTAAGAAATCTAACTAGGGATTTAAATAAATTTTGTTAAAATTAATGGTCATTATACTTGTCATATCAGACAATGTCAAACAAAGGGTTAATTCCCTAAATAGTCAC
This sequence comes from Fraxinus sp. D2006-0159, assembly GCA_903798375.1. Taxonomy (NCBI): domain Eukaryota; kingdom Viridiplantae; phylum Streptophyta; class Magnoliopsida; order Lamiales; family Oleaceae; genus Fraxinus; species Fraxinus sp. D2006-0159. Next base: position 9,237 of record CAIGRQ010115193.1, on the reverse strand, counting down.
TGAACTTTGTTAAAAGTTTCCAATAGGTCAACAAACTTCAAAACTTCCCTAAAGTTACTAAACTTTGCAAAAAGCTCCTAGGGGGTCACTAAACTTCAAAACTTCTCTAAATAGTCATTGAACTTTGCCAAAACTTCTCTAAATAGTCACTCAACTTTACAAAAAGTCCCAGGGCGTCACTGAACCATTGATATATGGGGTCCCAATTTGCAAAGTTCGGTGACCTCATGAGAATATTTGGCAAAGTTCAACAACTATTTAGGGAAGTTTTAAAGTTCAGTGACCCCCTATGAACTTTTTGCAAAGTTCAGTGACTATTTAGGAAAGTTTTAAAGTTCGGTGACCTCTTGAAAACTTTTGACAAAGTTCAGTGACTATTTAGGGAATTAACTTCCAAACAAACTATCAAACTTTAATGTACATTAGCAAAATTGTTTGGACAAATGATCTTCTAAATAATTTTTGTAATATATAATGTTGACCTCAATTCTATAAAGGTAACATGGTTACCAGTTTAGAGTTTCACCCACGTTTACGTGTATGACTCCTGCATACTTGGATAAAATCTTTAGATGCACGTGGCCTTCTTCGGAGGTAGGGAGGTGATCGCGAGCACTCCACGATCAAATCAATCAACTTGTATATGTAAATTTGGTTATGGAATGGATGAAAGACATGAGATACATTAGTGTACGGGCATTGGAATGATAAGAGAGAACAAATTAGAGATAGCAATACTACACTTTCCAATGATACTAAGTATGATATTTTATAGTGGAAAATGTGAAGTGGTTATCGTTGGATGAGGAGAAATCAATAAATGTTTTTTGAGAAAAAAAAATCAAAAATAAAAAATATTGTTGGAGTGCATAAAAAAATGACTCTCTACGTTTAAAAATGTTCTCTATAACGCATAAGATACTTTTTATAAATATATAAAGTATGTTAAAGATGTTATTTATTAGATTGTGAACATCGTCCAACTAACTTATTAGTTGGAATTCCAACGCGTCACGGGTTTTAGTCATGGAGAACTCGCGAATTTTTAATGCAAGGTAGGCATATGAAAGTCCTTTTCTGAACTAAAAGGTTTGATATGTTGGGCCATTATTGTTAAAATTTAAGTTATGCATCTTATTCTTCACAACATAAACAAGTGTTTGAAAAACTTTTTGGTTGATTTCTTCTAAGACCTCACGTTTTTTTCATGTTGGGTCATTATTGTTGAAATTTAAGTTATGCATCTTCACAACATAAACAAGGCATGTTAGAAAAACTTTTTGGTTGATTTCTGCGACCTCACGTTTTTTTAGCCAGGAAAGAACTCTTGAATTTAGGTCTGAAAGTAACGTGAGTCGGTTCGAATATTTCAATTTTCAACCTATAAAATATTATACTTGTCCTTTTTTATTGGTAAGTAGACGAGGGAGGGAGGGATACATGAGAGAGAGAAAGAGATAATTAATTACCAGGAAAATAATTTAGTAAAATAAAAATCACATTTTTCTAAAGAAAATATTTTCCTTATTTTCGAAAAAAATATGGCCACGTGGCCAAAAGTAGAAAAATAATTTCCATGGAAAAAAGTGACAATTAAATAGCACAAAAATATGGAATTAGGTGAAAAAACCCACATTTTCAATGAAAAATATTGACAATCAAACGTACTTTTAATTTTGTTTGAGATAACAATCCAAAAATTACAATTAAGTAACTTTGACTTTCGATTTGGTAGTTTTAGCATCTTTATAAGATCATGGCAAGTTAATTAATATTGGATTAGGTAAAGTTCCATAAATCTGTTCCTTTGACAATCTAAACTACACATGTTAAACAACTTTTTGGTCGATTTTCCAACTCTTCGGTTTCTTTAGTTGTGGGGAACTCGTAAAATGCTATTTAGTGAGGGATTATGCTATTTGTCCAAAAACGGTCATCCAGAAAGTGTGCCAGAAAATGATGTGTAGTGATATTGTTGGATGAAAAAATTAATTGTGTTTTAAACTGTTCATTGATAGAATGTTATGTAGTATTATATAATCCATTATGTAAGATTTGATGTCCATGTAGCAAAGTCCTTTAGTGAGAGGTTTGTGGCATATAAAATAATCTTCTTCCAAACAGATCGATCTAAAATAAGATCATGACAAGTTAGGTCTCGTTAAATTTAAGTTCTTTAAATCTCTATTCACGATTAACTTTTTGAGACATCAATTTGATAATGTGTAAATTTGTATTCAAAGAGTACCTCCAACCACGGTGTAAATTGCATTTTTAGAGTTTCTCCGATAGACTCTCTAAATATAAAATAATCTCTATTTTAGAGAGTCAATACTTAAAAATAAATTTTAAGAGACTCTCTTTAACTTTTTAAAATAAAGGGTGGGTTTGACTCTCCAAATTTAGAGATCCAAACTTACTCTTTATTCTTAATTAGCGATTGTTACAAATCTCAATATTCTATAATTTAAATTATTCAAATCACATTTGAATTGTTTAGCCATTGACATATACAAAAATTATATTAAATGAGTCAGCATGGACGGCTGTAGGGACTTGTCAGGTGCTGGCTCCACCACTTATTATAGAAATCGATAAAACCATGTTCTTTGAGTGGTCCTCGGTTGGCTACAGAGAGGATAAAAGCCATGTTCTCTGAGTGGTCGTTGGTTGGCCATAGAGGTCCATAGCAAGTGGTTTAATTTCTGTCGGAAGGGCGTGCAAAGTATCCTCCTTTAATTATTTTTTTTTCTCACTTTCGTGAAAATGACAAGCTTTATAAATATATACCATAAATATTACCAACCAAGTTAGACAAAAAATAATAGGTTCATATCAAAAGTTCAGAAAATTGTAATTTGGATTTCTAGTGATCTTGTTAGCAGTTATTCACATGTTCGACTAAGTCAAGATATTAGGGTCCATTTGATTGCAAATGTGAAAAATGAGTGGAAATAAAATATTTTGCGGTGAATTGATTTGTTTAGAAATTATTTTATTGGGAATTATAATTAATTGTATTTGATTAGTATAATTTTCTATGAAAAATGTTGAGAATTTGGTATCCGTTTGGCTTCGTTTTTTATGGAAATCGTCCATTAAAGTGATAATTTTTTTTACTATTGAGTCTATAATTTGTTCCAATTGCCCAAAAAAATTATCATACCGAATGTCATTCATTTGGCTTTGTTTTACATGAAAATTATTAATAAAAGTGATAAATATTTTTACCATTATGTCTATAATCTTTTCCAATTACCAAAAAAAAAAACCTGAAAAATATTTATCAACGAAAACATCAAGAATTTATTTTCCTAAAAAATGTGAAAATTTTGGAAAATTGGAAAACATTTTCTCGGGAAAAATTTTGTCTATCAAACACTACAAAAGTTGAAAAATGAAAAAAAAAAAAATTCCCATTTTTCATGGAAAATAAGGTGTATCAAACGGAGCCTTAAAATTTTATTATGATCATTTACGAAACCGAATAACAAGTATTTATTGTTGATAAATTCAAACTTAATGATTACCAAAAACTCAATTTTATCTTTACGCAATATCAATAGTGTTGGATAGTATTTGTCCATCGAGTAAGTTTACTTGTACTCGCGACATTTTGAAATAAAACATTAATTTATTTTTTCAATTATTTATTTGTATTAATTTGATCTTGCAATTTTTCATGGATCAATTTGATATTATGAGTCGAGTGCTTATGTTTTTAAACACAACAAAATTCGATTTATGATGTGTTCAAAGTTTTATTGTTTATAATCGGTAATTAAAGACGAACACTTATTTTGCTAAATTTATCTCAATATATTGTTAAATCTCACATTATGGTGTGGAATAAGATTGAGAGTACATTTTGAAATGTATTAGATTAGACCACGCGAAAGTTAATTTGTGAAATTGATCAAATGAGTTTAATTTCATTTGACTGTTGTACTCTAACCTTTATTGATAAATGTGATTTCCACACTTATTTGAGATCTTAAATGATGATATTTTATCGTCATTTGAGATTAAGGGTGGCCTGAAGGAAAAAAAAATACATACACACACAGAAAAGAGAGATAAAAGAGACAGAAAAGAAAGAAAAAAGAGAGAGGAAGCAAGTCAAAAACGGTGGTTGCTTGTATATATACACGCAAAAATTACATAAACAGAGAGGCAGACAAGAAATTGGAGTTTCTTTGCAAGTCAAAAATTGCAACTGAGAGATATATACAGATAAACGCGCAGAAAGAATAAAAAAGAAGAAACTGGGCGGCTGCGAAAGAATATGTATACACGAAAAAGGGCTGCAAAGAGGATTTATTTAAATAATCCGGTGATATATTCAAAGAAAATTTCTTGTGTTTATTTTTACATTATGAGTAACTAATTTTCATATTAGGCTAACAATGTAATCCTTCGCAAATTTTGATATTTTCAAATAGTTAAAAGTAGTTAGAAAAAAAAAAAATAATCACAACTATCAAAATTCTTTACTTGCTTTTATCAAATAAGAGTTAGAAAAATTGGATTAAGTCCTAAGTGTAGTCCTCGTGGGATCGATATTCGGAATCAAAGGTCCACTATATTCCTTATTACGATATCGTACATTGCGACATAAAAAACGCAACATTCATCTTGAACAAGTATTACAATTTGATTACTAACTTAAAATTCTTTGAAATGTCAATAGGTGAGATCTTCAGGGAAATGTAAATAATACTACTTCAATGTCGACCATGTATTATTTATATTTCATAAGACCTTTTCTTCAAATCTGTTGAGGAACTTTCACAAGTATAAACTATCAATTATACCCCACATGTGATTGGGAGAATAAGTGTATATTGCTCATATATGGTTGATCTTATAATTTAATTATAACAAAGTATTTTTATCTCTAACATTTGTATTCGCGTCTTCATTATTACATGTTGATCAAAGTGGAGATAAAACAATTGATATCAAAGGACTTGCAGCTATCGATCAAGAAAATTCAAGATGGATTCGAGCATTCACAATTGGAGATAAATCAAGCACTCCCAGCAAATTAATCAAAGATATTAGAACCTGATGTTTAAGCTCATTTGCAAAGGAAAAATATTTTAATCCTTTGCAATGACTCATTAGAAACTCAAGTAACGAGTTTTTTATGCACGAAAAAAATCTATTTCATAAAAAGTTTGCACAAAATCCGCAACAGTTGGTTTTTTTACTGTTTTGACTTCTGACAAGCAATGGCTAAATCAGTTGTCCAGAACAATACCAAACATCCAGATGATCGTTCGTTCGATAGAGTTTATGACTGTTTTCAACTGATATAAATACTAACTCACTTGTCATTCACTACAACATTTAAGAGCATTCAAGTGAGATATTTTTTAGCAAAATTTTATTAATTTCGCATTTCATTTATTATTATCAAATCACTTTAGCTTTGAAAAACTTTTGATCAAGTTAACTTTTGAAAATCATTCTACACATCAAAGTTTTTCATACCAAACACTTGAACTTCATTCATTGCTATCTATTTAAGTGTTAGCCTATTTCTCTCTTGGTACTCAGTTGTGATCATATCATTTATTAAGAGAGAAGTTTCATTTGTAAAACCAACTTTCTTTAAAACTTGTGGGTCGTGTTGAGATCTCGTAAAGCTCAACGTTGTATGAAGATCGGTGCTCCTTATTTGTAAGTCACCGGAAGTATTGAAAAGGGTTGAATTTCACCACAAGTCAATCAACATAGTGAAATTGGTCTTGCTCGTGCCAGAGTGCTTGGTACCGAAAGACGTAGATCATTGCTTTGGATCGAACCTCCATAATTATATCGTTTGCATCATCTATCTCTCTTTACTTAATGTTTTCATATTTGTTATTATTATTTGAATTAACCTATCTAGTTATTATGTGCATGATTTTAGATTAATTTTTCGAAAAAGTTTTAAAAATTAATTCACTTCCCTTTTGCTTAGCTATTCTTGGGCTATCAATTGGTATCAAAGCAAGGTGCTCATTTTTAAATTAAGATTCTACAATCTCGAGCAATGGCTAACCACAACAATCTTCAAATCTTTAGGGGCATTCCACAAATCGACCTTCCTTCTTTAATAACACACATTATAATTATTGGAAAGTTAGAATTATGATTTACGTTCAATCGATAGACTATAATTTTGGAAAGTCATTGAATATGGTCTTTATGTGCCTACCAATATTATTAAAAGTGATTGAAAACTCGATCAATCTATTCTAAAACCTAGAGAGGAATATATGAAGATGATAAAAGAAAATTGCCCTTGAATGCTAGAGCCAAAAACTTACTTTATTGTGTCTTAGATAGAAATGAGTTTAATCGTATTAGCACATGTGACTCCCGCATATAATATATGACATGCTTTAGAAGTCACTCGTGTTGGTACTAGTAAGGTAGAAGAAACCAATATTAATTTCTTGGTCAAAGAATTTGAAAATTTCTTCATGAAACAAGATGAACCTATTTCTGACATGATTACTCGCTTCACCGATATAGTTAATTGCCTTAAGTGCTTTGATAGTAAATTTACTAAGGTGAGGTTGTAAGCAAAATGTTTAGGTCACTATCATAAGATTGGAGCTCATTAAGAATGTTGATAGAGAATACCAAAGATATCGACTCTTATCCTGTAGAGGAACTCTATGGAACCTTGATGAAATACGAGCTCAACAACGTCGAAACCAAGGAGTAGACGAGGAAAAGCAAAGAAGAATCAAAAGAGCCTCCTAGACGTAAAATTGCTCTAAAATTGGGAATTGAATCGGAAACTACAAGTGAACACATGAGTGGTAGAGCTTGAATATCTTGTGCTTCTTGTCAAAAAATAAAAATGTTTTCGGAACAATCGGAAAATTCAAAAGAAAGAGGAAAAGAGCGAAGAAAGAAGCAAGAAAATCATTTGTTATGATTGCGACAAACTCAGTCACAAGAAAACCGAGTGTTCAAACAAAAAGAAAAAAATTAAGAAAAAGACACTCCAAGCAATATGGGATGAAAGCAACGTTGACGATCGCGACGAAAATGAAAGTCAAAAAGAGATCGCCAATATGTGCTTCATGGCAATTGATCATGAAGTAAATTCTATTAAAAAAATTTCATATGATGATTTATCTTCCTCTTCCTCCTATGATGAAATTTTGGAAGAAATTGAAAAATTCGCTTTTAGTCATTCTATTCTTAAAAAGAAACATAAATTATTAAAAAGTGAAATGAAAAAAGTTTTAAAAACTAAAAAGGAAAATGTTGATTATGATTTATTGTATAAAAAAATTGTTCTTTAAAAGAAAATGTTAAGACTTAACAAAAATTATTTATAAATTCACTCAAGGGGAAGAAGAATTTTGATTTAGTGCTAGGTGATAAAAAATGTGTTGTTGATAAAAGGAGACATTGAATACAAACCATTTTTGAAATAAAAATCTCTCAAAAATTTATTTGTCAAAGCCTCATATACAATTCCCTCAAAAACTACTAGTAGCTTTTGCAATAAGGATGGACATATTGCCTATAATTGTCTAACCAAAAAGAAGCTACTAAAGAAGCTACACTTTGAAAGTAAAGACGAGTGGACTCGAGGATCCACTAAAACTAATTACCAAGTACCTAAGCTTGTGTGGGTACCAAGGATCAAATGTTGAATTATTATTATAGGTACCGAAGAAGATGACGAGCAAATGGTTTTTAGATAGTGGGTGTTCAAAGCACATGACCAGAGATAGGCTTTACTATCAAATTTCAAAAAGAATGATGGAGGTCATGTCACATTTGGAGACGATGCAAAGGGAAAAATCATCGGAATTGGAAACATTGGTAATCATCTCACTTCTTCCATTGAAAATGTACTATTGGTAGATAACTTCAAACATAATTTACTTAGTATTAGTCAATAATGTGATAAAGGCTATCATATTAAATTTGATTATTCTAAATGTCTCATTAAAGATGCTTCATCTAGAGAGGTATTGTTTATAGGAAGCCGAAGCAAAGATGTTTATATTATAAATATCGATTTTGAAAATGATGAAAAATGTTTAGTGAGTTTGAAAGAAGATACTTGGTTATGGTATAGGAGATTAGGTCATGTTAGCATGGAACTTCTTTCAAAATTCTTCAAAAATTGTTTTGTCAAAATTTTACCAAATTTAAAGTTCGAAAAAGACAAAATTTGTGATGCATATCAATTTGATAAACAAGTAAAAGAACATTTAAACCCAAATTACACACATCAACTACAAAATCACTTCAATTACATCACATTGATCTTTTTGGACCATCGAGAACCTCTAGTTTATGTGGAAAATACTATGTTTCGTCATTGTTGATGATTTTTCTAGATTCACTTGGGTTCTTTTCTTCAATCTTAATGATGAAACTCTAAAAACCTTCAAACACTTTTTACAAAAAGGTTCAAAATGAAAAAGGATACTCAATTTCAACCATTAGAAGTGATTATGGTGAAGAATTTGATAATCTCGCATTTGATGAGTTTTGCAATGAAAATGGATATGAACATAACTTCTCTGCTCATAGAACTCTTTAGCAGAAAGGAAGAATCGTACATTGCGAGAAATGACTAGGACCATGCTAAATTAAAATAGCATGCCAAATTTTTTTTGGGCCAAGACGTTAACACCGCTTGCTATATTGTTAATAGAGTTTTATTTAGTTGAAAGAAAACCAAAACCCCATTTGAACTTTGGAAAAATAGAATTTCAATATCGATTATTTCAAAGTCTTTGGGTGCAAATACTTTAGAATCCATTCGCATGCTTCTTGCATCTGTTTGTCATAAAAGGGTCATTATTTATCAAATGGATGTCAAAAGTGTTTTTCTTAACCTATTATTCAAGAAGAAGTGTTTGTTGAACAACTATCCAGTTTTAAAAATCATAAACATCCAGACTATGTTTTCAAATTTCGAAAAGCTCTTTATGGTCTTAAACAAGAGCATAAGGCTTGGTACGAACGATTGAGCAAATTTCTAATTTCAAATGATTTTTCAATTGGAAAAGCGGATACTACTCTTTTTGTCAAGACTCAAAAGAACGATATGATTATTGTTCAAATTTATGTTGATGCTATCATATTTGATGCAACTTTTCCAGGGGGTCACCCATCATGGAATTGCTCCTAGCCAAGCACGCTTCACTGTGGAGTTTTTAACGATGGACTGCAGAAAAAGAAGGTGCACCTTGTGGGTATGAGTAG
>CAIGRQ010115183.1:0-11189 GCA_903798375.1 Fraxinus sp. D2006-0159 | reverse complement strand
AATACAAAGTTATGATAAAAACACTGAAAGAAGGTGCAGCTGCCTGTTTAAAACAAGAAATTCCGTTACATAATCCGTTAAAACAACAAATTCCGTTAGTTTTTCCGTTAAAAACAAGAAATTCCGTTACATAGCCACTTTTAATATATAGAAGATATATATTCTATACCAGTTTCTCCTGCTGTAACTTGAAGTCATTCTCATTCAAATCTACATTGGCAATTTGCCCTCTTCCTGTGCAGCTCTAGTGGATTTGATTTAAAGATGATCTCTGTTATACATAAGATATATATATAAAGAGTCTCTTAAAAATACTTTAATAATTGCATTTTCTAAGTTACAAATTTCAACACTCTAATTCTCAAATTATTTAAATCACGCTTGAATTTATTGGTCATTGATATTTAAAAAGAATATGAGTAAAAAAAATAAATGTTTACAAAAAAAAAAATAAAAAAAATTAAGAGACAAATATGTATTATTGAAGTACACGAAATAAAATTTTTTACCCTCACGTGGGATATTCTTTGTAAATAGCGAATCTCTTAGAGATACCCTAAGCCTACCAAAAAGTAAAATGCTTAAAAGTAAAGATTAGGTTCTTGTTTTATAAACTTGCTAAAATTTTATTAACTTTTAATTGGTTAAACTTCAAGTTTAACAACTCATTTCATGAGATTTATAACTTTCAACAACATATTTCATCAATTTTTATTAAAGTTCGCTAAAACTTTTATCAAACTACCCCAACTTAAAAATGTTTTTATGTTTCTTTTCTCCTAGACGAGTTTCACTTTTTTTCTTTTAGAATTTTAGTACAACATGTTACATTTTCATAGGCTTAGTTTTTTTTTTTTTTTTCTTTTTTTTTTTTCAAATTAAATCATAGAGACAATATTATATACTCTCTCGTTCACGTTTCAAAAATATCACTAATCTTTCTTACTTTTAGATTTGCGTATTACATATATTCGTTGATCAATTTTTAGATGGGTGATTATATAACCACCGCAATAAATATTTGATACATCACAAAATTTTTTAATTCCTCAAATAACCATGAGTAAAATGACATAAATATCTAATTTATCATTCACTTGTATTATTCATTTCATTCGTACACCACAAAATATGTATAACTTATATTTAAATATATAAATGCAATGATTTATACAGCAAAAAATCCGACTATTCACACAATTTTAATAGTTATATTACCACTACAATAAATGTTTTACCCTGATTATTATATGAAAAAAATTCTCACTTTAATATATTTCAAGAAATGCCTAGGGTAGCAATTTTTGAGGGAAGAGACGGCGATCGCGGAAGGGGTGGGAGATGGGGGAGGTTCATATGAGGAAGCTAGAGAGATACGAGAGTTTTTTGTTTAAGACTGGAGCAAATATGTTTAAATGGAGAATAGAAACTCAAACTCAATACGTCGGAAGAAGCAAATATGCTTAAAAAAAAAAAAAAGCAATAAAAATAAAGTTTTTTACTTTTTGTAAATACAAATCAATTCTTTATCGTGGTGTATTTATTGCCCTTTTAATTTTTATTGAATTATGACTATATCTGTAAATTTAGCCCCTGTTTGACACCCATTAATTTCTCATTCTCATTCTCATTTTTCATTTCAACCACACATTCTTTTAATAAAATAATATTACAAACAAATCAAAAACTTTTCATTACTTTTTCACCACACATTCTTACATCAATCACTATTCCAAAAATTTTTTTCTACTCAAAATGGGTTTTAAACAGATGCTAAATATCATTAGTCAAGGGTGGAAATCCATTAAAGTTTGGGTAATTTAATGGGTTTCAAACAGGGGCTTATTGTGATGTATTTATTGAAAATATGTTTTAATGGTTGCGTGACTACATTATGTTGTGTAATAATTTATTTCTATTTTTTTTTTGGTAGTGGTAATATAATTACCCTTTTTAGATATACATCAGCTAAAATGAGGTTGATATACCTAAAATGCCATTGTGAAGAAAAAGATGATTTTTTACGATTAGTTATAATTTAATTTTTATTTAATAATTAATCGGTATTAAAAAAAACTTTCACATACACAATTCTAAATACATTTGCTAGTGCAAATTTAAACCTAAAATTTGTTAAACATTTCGATAATAAATAATTTAATTTTTTTAATTAATTATATAGATTACGTATACATAATTTAAATATTGACAAATTCAAACTTATCAACAAAAAATCATATTTATAAAACTGAAACAAGTGATGTTAAATGAACATATAATTTTTACCATTCAAGTAAAATATAGCTAAACGACAATACATATAGGTTTATTAAAGCAATATACACTTTTAAAATTTATAATTAATAATGAAATGTTATATAGGGTGTGTCTGTTGGAGATTTTCATCCAATTTTGAGCAATAATGTGACCGTTACAGTCAACAAGTGGGGGTCACATTAGAGATGACGAGTCAAATATGATGGGTTGCTCTGCTGTGTAACAGACGAAAAATCAATACTAATTGGTTTGAGAATTTATGACAGACACACCCATAATAGATTGCTACTGATGAGATATATTAATCATTACAATATGTTAAAATATATTACGTAAATTTACATGCATAATTTAAACTATGTTGAACAAGTTCTGTATGTAATATTTCAATTTATATTTTTTATGGTTTATTTATTTGAAAAGATATTTTAAGTATATCAACCTCATTTTAGATATATATGATTAAAAAAGTTGTCAGTGTCGTATGTGATACTCAAATCTAAAAATTTAGTCATATTTATGAAAGGTAAAGGGGTATTTCTGATATTGTTAAAAAGGAAGGGGATGTGTCTGATATTTTCTCTAAATTATTAGGAGAAGGAAATTCGCTTTTTGGTCCCACTTTATCTCAACAAGGCATGATATCAATGCTAGCCTCACTTTTGTCGAGAACAACTTATCTGGGCCGAGCCATGGTCCACTTGTACTTTTAAGCCCACTTTTATTTGTGTCTCTTGGTAATTTTCTCATAGCCTTTTAGTGGAACTACCATTCCTAATCCTTTTTCTTGAGGTTGTCCCCTCGCACAAGAAAATTATAGTTTTGACCCTCCCAAATGTTCTTTAATTTGAACCCAATATATCTTGTGAAAATCCAAATCGGTCCGTCGAATTATAAGACCACCTTCACAAACTTCTTCTACTCGTCCCTCAATAAGGTTAGAGTTAGACGTTATGCTTGAGTTTCTTAATCGCTCATTATCCCAATGCTCAATTGCGACGACGTGCTACAAAACTGTCATTCCTCAGAATTTAAATGTGAAGTTAGATGCTACTCCAAAAATAAAGTATACATTCAAATTTCTAGACAACTTATCAATAACACACTTGAAAAATATCAAATGCACAAGTAATTGAAACGTGAATAGAGACAAAAATATTAAAGAAAGCGAAAGAACAATAAAACATGAACTATTTTATTGTAAACATTATTTTTTTCTCATTAAGAGAAAAGTGAAAACAAATTGTCACAATGCCCCTGTTTGATATCCATTCACATTCTTATTTTTCATTTCAACCACACATTTTCCTAATAAAATAATATTACACACAAATCAAAAACTTTTCATCACGTTTCCACCACACATTTCTTACATCAATCACTATTCCAAAAATTATTTCTACTAAAAATGAGTTTCAAACAGGAGCAATATATAGGGAGAGTCAATATGTGAATTATCCAATTTACAAACTATTTAAATGGTTTAGATAAACTCAATTAAGAAAGACTATCAAAAATCTTGTGACGTTACCCTAGACAATGAAGTTTACCTAAAATCATGTATCACTAGCCCCTGTTTGATACCCATTCATTTCTCTTTCTATTTCTTATTCTTATTCTCATTTTTCATTTTAACCACACATTCTCCTAATAAAATAATATTACACACAAATCAAAAACTTTTCATCACCTTTCCATCACACATTATTACATCAATCACTATTCTAAAAATTCTTTTCAACCCAAAATGGGTTTCAAACAGGGGCATATTTTATGAAATTCACAAATCTTCAGCTATATATTTAATCAAATTTTACAAATTTTTACTAAAAATTTGATTCTTATCTAAACAGTACATGCGCTAAATATATTGGGAAAAAGTGGCAAGAAACTGCAACTCCAAGGACTTGATTGCGAACAATTGAAATATACGGGGGGCTCTTTTCGGTTATCGATTCGGGTACCCGTTCGGGTCTTTAACTTATGAAGAACCGCTCGATTCGGTTCGGTTCGGTTCGGTTCGGGTTCGGGTTCGGTTCGATCCGGTTCGGTTCGGATATTTTGGACACCCCTAGAAAGAACAATAAAACATGAACTATTTTATTGTAAACATTATTTTCATTAAGAGAAAAGTGAAAACAAATTGTCACAATATAGGGAGAGTCAAGATGTGAATTATCCAATTTACAAACTATTTAAATGGTTTAGATAAACTCAATTAAGAAAGACTGTCAAAAATCTTGTGACGTAACCCTAGACAATGAAGACATGAAGTTTACCTAAAATCATGTATCACTATATATTTTATGAAATTCACAAATCTTCAGCTATATATTTCATTAAATTTTACTAAAAATATCTAAACAGTACATGCGCTAAATATATTGGGAAAAAGTGGCAAGAAACTGCAACTCCAAGGACTTGATTGCAAACAATTGAAATATACGGGGGGCTCTTATATTGGGAAAAAGTGGCAAGAAACTGCAACTCCAAGGCCTTGATTGCGAACAATTGAAATATGCGGGGGGCTCATGAGCACTCTTGAATTCAATGTCTATCTTGTCACCTTATCTGATCAACTAGTCTCTTTATAAAAGCAGGGTTTCTCCCTATAATCATCAAATTTCAAACAAAAGTAGGTTCCCTTGTCCTTTAACGACAAGTGGCATGATATAATTGGCAGAGCGTTTCAAGGGGACCATAGACCTGTCGTGTTCTATTTTTCCATAATTTTTCTGTGTTGAACGATGAACCTTATCCAATTTACTTTTTATTATTCTCATTTGATGATAGCGTAACAGCGTTACTTACTTCATTATCGTGTAACAAATTTAGTTCAAAGTTACACAATAAGATAGACATGTCCAGGGACGGAGTCGATAGCGACAATTTATCTACTGGACTGCTTACATTAAAATTAAATGGACTTTGGAGGGAAGGGTTGGGCCGTTGGGCTACGCCCCTGGACGTGTCAAATGACTCAATTCGGACCCTTCTTAACGATGCATAGCTACCTTACTAGCAGATATTGACATGATATATTAGTTTTTCTATCTATTTGGATACAATTATCAAGGAGCATACTCTTCAGTAAATAAGACTTTAATAACAACTAAATTGAAAAAATTATCGATATATGTACGTTGTACATGAACATGATAAAAAAGATTGTGTTATTTATACAAAAATTCGTTATTTAACAAAAAATGTTTATTGAAATATATGTTATGAAATTTTTTGCTTTTAACTCTTTTACATTCTTATAACCTCCGAAATCACGTTCCATTGAAATATATCGCCTTTTCACAATTTAACCATTGATTTACAATAATGTAACTCATTGAACTTCTTGATCTCTCACGTGAGCAAATTATCATTTCAGTATTTCTATTCTATATGTGAAAATAGTGGATAAAAGTCTATATTCTTACCCGTAAGAGGAGAATTTTACACCGTTATTTCGAGGGATATTTCTTCTTGTACATTGGGGCTAACATAAGGGATGACATAATGGCCATATAGTCAGAAACTCTGAATCACCAAAGGCAGTGGGACTCTCGACTACCACATTTTGACACATCTAATTATTTCGAACTAAAGCGGAAAGTAGCAGTTGTCGACCAGCCAACTGGTGATCCGAGAGTGACTCGAGAACTAATAAATTAGTTAAGAGATATAGGACTAGACAAGGTCGTTCTTTATTCCTTAAACCACTTCAAAGATCATTAATTCTAACAAAATTAGACGGATCGATGGTGAAACCTGGCTTAAAATTCAGAAGCATTTCATGAGCAGAATGCAAGTGCCCAGAATGCTTATCCATCAGTACCTGAGATATAGAGCAGCAAATTGTTCTGAGCAAATACAGAAACAAAGCCAACCTCAAAGAAATGAAATAACATTAAAAGATTTCGTCATGCTAATACACTGTATTTTCTCATATGACACTATCATAATGCCTATTTCAAAGGATATTGGACAAACATAAAAAGCTTGTCCAAAAACTCAACAACAGAAAGCAATACATGCTACAAGCAAAAGCCTTCCCCTGTTCCTTCTTTAGAGCAAGGGAATAAGAACAACTATTGCATATATGAATGACCTAAATCCTCAGCTGAGTACAACCTAGGACAGTTCCCCCGCACTGTGTCATAGGAGACATGAGGCGCCAAACTGGTCTCTCATTTCCGAGCGACAGAACATCAACATCAGATGTCACTTTTATATCCCAATTTAACCTGTCCGGCCCAATAACCCCTCCAATGATATAAATATTGTCTCCCAGTCCAATCATCGCGAAACCAATCTTCCTACGGAACTCAGATGCTGAGACAACCAGCTTACTTGTTTCTGTCTCCTGCTTGTAAATCTGACCATGACTCATTACGTACAGCTTCCCCTTAACAACTGCCATGGGACCCTGGAGCCAACCGTAGTCATAAACTGTCCAACCCTGCTTAATATTGACCAAAACTTGGACAGTCGATAGACCTTTGTGTAAGACGTGAACCTTACCTCGAATGACAACTCCCGTACAAGCAGAATTGTGAGTGCGGTGCAGATCCGGTATTGAAACCCAGAAGTCCTTCTCCGGATCGTAGACTTCTGTTTTAGAGATTGATTTCCGGCAGTTAGTAAAGCCACCGGCAACCACTATCTTTCCATCCAACACACAACATGCAAACATGGCACGGGGGACAATCATGGATGCCCGGGGTTGCCATTGCCGATTTACAGGGTCATATGACCAGACCTCGTCAGTTGCAAAACTTCCATCCTCGTCACCGGTCAAAGGATCCAAGGCATCACTTCCACCACCTAGCACAAAGAGTTTTCCTGCTGTAGAGACGACACCGAAGTGGGCGAGGTGCCTAATATTCGAGGGGAGAACTGGGAGAGTAATCCAGAGGTCATGATGAGGATCATAAAGCTGCCACAAATTGTCAGGGTCATATGCGCACACACATATGAATTCCTCAGTTGATTTGACCTCCTGTCGCGCTTTGAAAAGTTCGGTGCTACGAATGGCAGCTCGCCAGGAACGTGAAACAAGCTCTAACTTGGGATGAACATAGAAAGGAACCCGTGCAAGACACCTGATGACGACAGCATCCGGAAGACCTTCAATAAGTCCAGACATAACTGTGTCACTAGTTTGTATTTCAATTATTTCTTGGTTGAACAATCACGATCTGTTGCTAAGCTGGAATTGGCTTTGAAATCACAACTGAAGCATTACATCAACAAATATAAAAAATTAATAAAATAGAATTGTTGAAAAAATGCTGAAACTGAAGACAATATGCATCTGTATTTAATGCACATATCTCTGTGTTATATAGAACCCTCAAATGTCCAAAACGTGAAAAAAGAAATAAAAGATGTGATTCCATTCCATGGATGCAGCCCAAATGCAGTAGAATTATGCTGCCTGCTCCAAACCCTTAACATACATGACAGGTTCGATCAAAGGCCCATTTCCCACTTTACAAGGTCCCGAAACTACAATCATCTTAACAGAAGCAGCATTACACAGATGCACACACATAGAAATACACTGCTTTCAACCTGTTTAAAAATATAGTCATTGGAATTCAGAAATTGCTAAACCCCTAGCAATTTCTGAACAAGTGCAGTCATTTCAAAGATTGACATGCTAATGATTTGGAACAGTAAGAAGAGCTATCTCTCTTCACCCATTATGAGGCACAAATATTCAAATAAAAATAATAATTATAAATGACATTTTTATATGGCTATTAGAAGCATTCTCTTTCCTTTCCAGTACTTGGAATTAAAAAATTCTTTGTTATCTAGGAAATCAAAGAGCACATGACATGCACTTTTTGAGATTTTGCCACCCTATAATTACTTGGAACATTTTAATCGCAAGCTGGTTGTAATTTGGGGATCCAAATTGTTTGTTCAAGTTTCTTATCCTTGTTTACATAGATGAACATATTTAGGCATTGATAATAGACCATAATACTACACGAAGTGTAAGTGTGAGCTCACGGGGGATTGAAAACAAGAGTGAGAGCAGTAAACAAATATATATTCACCATCTGTGTGTGTATTCTAATAGTTTGTCCTAAAATATTTGCATAAGTCCTGTAATTCTAGAGTGCCAGCAAATTCCAAAATTTTTCTTATGGTAGATGAAGAAGTGAAGTATTAGCATATTATGGCTGGCAGTAGTATCATTTCCGAAGCAATAGTAATAAGCTATAACTTAATTACAGTTATAAGTCTACATCAACCAGATGTTATTTTGTTCAGCCAGGTGTATACTTAATCCTATTTATGTTATGAGATAACAACCATCCTATAAAATTTTCCTAGAAGAGTCGCAGACGAGTTTTTTTATCTTGAAAAGTGAGTGATGATTTGTGAATCTATCTTTCCCCTTGAACTACGATGATCAACGCATTTAGCCATTTTATACTCACATTCATCAAGTACAATAAGCAAAAATAAGTGTTACCTGCTTATACATTCATGCATATAATCAAGGAGAACATATATGCCTTCCAAATGAATCGAAAGAGACTGCCATATCAGTAAAGGGAGAAGAATATCACATTTACATTCAAAACTAGCAAATACTGATCAAATCTCTTTATAAAACAAAGATATATTGAAACAGGAACTGACAGCCATTCAACTGAACATAACGGATATGGTATAATTTAGAACAAGAACAAGGGAAAACAGTAATTCAACTCCCAAAGTTAAAATTCATATATGCTTACAATAACTATACAATATTTTTTATTAAATTTATGCATGTATGGTTTTCAATCTTTTTTTGTTGTGCACTTGTACTTACCTATCATTCTTTTATACTAGTCTTTCTTCTCTATCTCCTCCAAGAATTTGATTTGTCAGTTTCTAAAGATCCTACAGCCTTTCCTATATGATAGAAAAGGACCTCATTATCCTAAACCAATCTTACTTGGGATCGGGAATCCCATGTTATCTACAAAGAACAGATCCAACCACAACAGTGACTAATATTGATTTCTTTTGTGTAATACTAATTTGTATGGCCTCAATATAAGTTCTGCAAGATGTCATGCAACGAAACCCATGGTTACAAAAAGCCACATTCATCCTTCTCATCAACTGCTTATTCGGATATGCATCAGCCGCAGCACTCTTTTGCACATCAATCTGCCTTCCAAGAAGCACATGATTGTACGAGCTCAGTTATGGAGTTTAACTTCAAGAAATGGATCCTTATTTCAGTATGAGAACTTATTCAAATATCTGTTCATACATATAACATGGATACATAACACGATCATCGGCCATTACACTAGTCAGTCGAAATCAAGGGATGTAAGGGATCATCGAACCCTCAAGTCCATAGCCTCCAATAGCCAAAAGTGAAATAAAGCGTGGAGAAGTACAATTTTTTTCCTTCTGCAGTTAACATAATTACTACTGAAAAAATACACATGCGAGTTAACCAATAGTTTAAGATTCTCAATATAAAACTTCTGGTTTCATTAGGTATAAGAACAACGGTGACTTGGGGAGAGAGGGGGGCGGGGGAGGTCAAAGTCAAACAGAATGCATCCAAACTATACTCAAAGATGACAAAAAAAATCTCCGTGCCTCATCATGCAAAAGCTCAATTCACAGTCAACATTAACAAATTCTAACATTCAGAATGCAATTACAGTTATCAAATATGTCCATCACTGAGACATCAAAAAATGAATTCTTCAACATGAGACTCAAAGGTAATACAACATTAACAAGTTTAATTCTTCAGTCATAACCCTGTATGCCTATATCATGTTGTCATTCATCATTTAGCATCAAACATTGTAGAAATCTACATGCTTTTTATTATCAAACATTAACAGACAGCATTTCAGCACTATGATTATTAATACACTCAAACTCCACTACCACAAGAAGAATCTATCCTAGGGTAATAAATCAAATCATCCAAAACTCCATAACAATCTAAGAAAGACAATCCAAATTAAATTCAAACCCTAGCACTCAATTTACAAAAGTACCTCGTAAAAAATTCTTCTTTTCCCAGAAAATGTTTCAAAGATTTCAATTTTTCCTATATGGTCCCCCTGGAATCAATATGGGATTTCATAGAATTTAAATATGAAGTCGAAATTAAAGTGATAACCAAGTCAATCTTGTTAGCAAAATAGTATGTAAAGAAAGATTAACCTGCAACCAAGAGAACTGATAAACAGAACAAGAACTCAGCCAAATTTTCCCAATTCAGAGACGAAGAAATGGAAAAGAAATGCCTGAAACTCTCCAGATTGTCAGCAAGAAAATACAAAGAGTTTTTGAGTATACGAATCCTATATAAATATCAAATATACATTTCGCCTATATGTGTGCGCATCAAAAAATTTACACACACAGATTACTTCGCGAGCTTTTTCGACAATTGTGCGAGAAATGATTCTATTCTTTACCATCTAATTAACAATCGGAATAAAATTGGGAAGAAGATATTCCGTGCTCTTCCTCTAGGTGTTTTGGTTGATTGGACAACCCCCCAGATCACGTGTTATGCACGTGTTTATTCTTACTTGCCCATAAAACTCTTTTTATTAAGCCCCGTTTGACATACATTAAAATTTTCATTTTCATTCTTCTACTCATTTTCAATCACATATTTTTCAATAAAATAAAATTTTTCATCACAGCAATAACTTTTCCTTCTTTTTCAACCACACATTCTTCATCAATCTACCATTCTAAAATACATTCTTAAAAAATAATGTGACTCAAAAATATCATTTTCAATTACACATTCACGCAATACAATATTATGTACATGAATTAAAAAAAAATTCTTACCTTTTAAAAAAACATTCTTCTAAAAAATACTGTTCAAAACTCTTTTTTAAAAAAAATAAAAAAAT
>CAIGRQ010115161.1:0-11949 GCA_903798375.1 Fraxinus sp. D2006-0159 | reverse complement strand
AAAATTTCTATCATAATCTACCAAAAATTTAATTTTAATCCACCATTCAGGACGTCTTCGTATGACTTAAAATCGGATTTAAATTAAAAATATAGTCGTTATTAATCTCACTCCTCAAATAAAAATCAACAATAACAACTTTCAATCTCACCTACCATAAATGTCCTCTGAGCAAGACGTTTGAGGGGCAAAAATGATACGAAAAAATCGCCCCTCTGTAAATTTCAACTCTGGCGGCTTTTACAAGCGTAACCCTAACTGAGATTCTGTGGGGTTAGGATAATCCATTAATGGTAAGTGTTCCAAGGATTTCGGTAATCAATTAGTTGTTTTGGGTGTAATCAGAAGAAAATCAGTAAAATGGCTCGAATTGCACGGAGTTGCATACAATCAACGCTGAAGTTGGTGAATGCCGGAATAGGAATGGTCGGCATTGCCATGATTATATACTCCCTCTGGATGCTTAGGGTTTGGAATGGACACCTTGACTCCGATTCTTCCGCCCCTTGGTATGTAATTAGCTTAAGATTCACTTGATAGTTTGTTTATTTATTACGGGAAAATCGAAAAGGAAAAGCTTTTACTGTTTTATTTATTTATTTGGTTAACTATTTGAAATTGGAATTCAGGTTCATATACACAATACTTGGGATTGGGGTCACTTTGTGTTTGATCACTTGTTCGGGTCATATTGCTGCAGAGACTGCTAATAGCTGCTGCTTGTGGATTGTATCCTCTCTTGATTAATCGATGTCCTGACATAAGATTTAGAAAGTAAATTGTTAAGATGAGGAAACATATGGTGTTTTGTTGTTAATGGTTCAAATTATTGGCATGTTTTCGTGGTAGAAATATAGTGTTTAATATGTATGATAAGAAATCTATGAAGTACAACATTGACTAATGAACTTTGGCAGATATGAGCTCAACTCCATATCCTTTTTGTTTCAAGAAATTAATAGATAAGTGAAATACAGACTCCATGCTCTGTTAGTAATAGATTTAGAGCTGTGAGTTGTTTATATTGGTAGATGGCTGGATGATCAAACTTCTATCTGCAAGATTGCAGCTGATGCTATTAATTGCTCATGTAGTATTAAGTATGTTTGAGAATTGAGAAAGATGTGATTCTAATAAAAAATGTTTACAGATATTTGTCCCTTGCCTCAATAATTTTTTGAATTTTTAACCATCATATTTTGAAATAAGGGATCATTTCTAACGTGCTCGACGAATTCTCAATCATCTGAGGATCTGAGTTGGAGGTATTGTTGGACATAATTAGTCTCTCTTTTAAGTAATGTGAATAAGATTACTCATTCAGAATGTATAATGTTTGAGGCTCAGCCTAGTAGCATTTAATGCAGCAGAATGGTCTTTGTCATACTTGAAACAAATATTTAGTATTCCCTCACACACCTGAGTGTCTGTGATAATATTTGATTTTTTCTTGATTAAAGTAGTTTGATTCAGTATATATAATTGGATTATTCTGTATTTTGGTTCAGAACTTGATCTTTAAATTTTTTTGGGAATCATAATTGGTTTAATCTTGATAAATTTAGTTTTCTGAGATTTACTCAATAGATATAAGGATTTTGTCTTTTACATGAAAAGACTAAAGTCGTTGATTCCTGCCTATCTTTTATCTTCATTTTCATCTGCAAGTAGCCCAACTTCATCCAGAATACTTTGTACTATTGCAGGCTTTCTCGTGGTTTTGATGTTTCCATCTTACATAAAGTATATCTTCTCCTTTTCTTTTCCGAGTTGAGTATAATTTGAACCATTTCACAAGTAATCAAACTATATATAATGTCATTTAGCGTTCATGTTAGAGATGTTGCACGAGGTAGCCTTGTAGCCTTTTATTGCATTAAGCTCTTCACAATCTTTTCCGCTTTGATGGGACCTTTTCTGACTCTTTTAAAAGATGTTATGCAGATTCCAGGATATAGAATGTTAGGTTAAACTATTTTCCCCTGTCAAGTTGACTGTGAAGTTTAGCTCTTTTCTGAAGCCTTTGAAGAGGACCTTTTCTTCTAGTTCTATGCAAATAAATACTAATGTGTAGTGATAGATAGTCAGTACCAGGACAGGCTTTGATTCTACAGTGAAAATATATAACCAAATAACAATTGGAATTTTCAGATATTTATCATAAGTTATTCACTGAAGAATTTTGTCTTCCCAAATCCCAATTACTAGTTTAATAAGAGTGCCATCTGAGTATATATCAACAGTCACCTTTTTCTGTTCAAATTGTTCTGCCATTTTTAAAGTGGTAAATTCCATAGTCCAAATTGACTGCTTTTTCATACTCTTATGATGATGGAGCATTGATTCTATTTTAGTTCCAAAACCTGAAGTTTATCTCAGAATGCAATGTCATCGAAACGATGTATAAATCACTTTGTTGTTGACTTTAACTAGAGCAGTATATGGTTTTTGTCTTTCTGCTTCTTGTGCTGGAAGCTGCAGTGACTGCAGATGTATTTCTTAACCACGACTGGGAGGAGGTGGGTCATGGGAGTGACCAAATTATGCGTTTTTCACATTAATACCCTGTGGATTTTTTAAATTTTAGTTATTGATTGTATTCTAGCCTAACTGGATATCAGGACTTCCCGGATGATCAAACTGGGAATTTTGATCAGTTAAAGGATTTCGTCAGACAGAACATTGACACAATCAAATGGATCGGCTTCACAGTGGTCGCATTGGAGGTTCCTCTCTTTCTCTTTCCCACACCCATACATGAACCCATATAGACATGT
Source organism: Fraxinus sp. D2006-0159 (assembly GCA_903798375.1). Classification (NCBI taxonomy): domain Eukaryota; kingdom Viridiplantae; phylum Streptophyta; class Magnoliopsida; order Lamiales; family Oleaceae; genus Fraxinus; species Fraxinus sp. D2006-0159. The sequence continues at coordinate 9,172 of CAIGRQ010115161.1, read as the reverse complement.
ACATTTGCACTACGACTACATTCTCTAATTTCTTATTGCAATATTAGTTTGAAGATCAGTCTGACTGAGTCCCTCACAACTAAACTATCACTGTCATCAACCTAGTTATTTAATCATACCTGTGTTACATATGAAGATTGAGGTCAGAGGAATACTGAGGTACTCGAGATCATACACTGATATGTGTGGACCATGGCCAGTTAGGCATTTCCATAATTTTCGGTATATGTTGTTCACAATCCTTTATTATATTTCAGTATTCCTTTTGCAACGAGGATCGGTTGGTTGTATTTATGACTAAAACAACGATGGAAGATCCTACTTGTAATGAGCATAACTACTAGCTTGTAATTCATTTAAATGAAATCCTGGAAGGGGGTGTTGGAAACTGGTTAAGATATGAGATTGTGGTTCAGCATTGAAACCTTTACCTGAACTGACACTAGTTTACAAGGTCCTATTAGAAAATCAAGATTTGAGGCTTCCCAAATTCAGATTTCAGTTTGCACCATGCATTAAGAAAAGTAATGTCTTGCAGTATAAGAATTAATGGATGTTTGTGTTTATTTCCATATTTAAATTTAGATGATGTCCTTGACCTAGAGTAACTTTTATTGTTGCTATATTCTCTGATAGGTTTACATAACTGATCATACCTAAATATAAAAATCTTCTTCAAGTTCTGTGTTACAATCTGTATTATGAATCCATACTGTATACCGTGAATCTTATCCATACTGTTGAGCTATCCAAATCATGATATTACCAAGAGAACCTCTTTAAAAAGGGGCATCACATCTCACGAATAAATAGAAAAGGTATAAAACAAAGATGAAAAATGAAGAAGTCGGTAACACGAGAGTTTTTCTTGGATTAAATTGAAGTCTCGTGAAAAAAAATAAAAATTGTCTTGTTGATTTGAGTTCATAAAGGTTTCATTAATGAAAAGAAAAGCGGGGTTTTTCCAAAAATCAACACAAATACTAGTCCAACTTTGTCAAGGTCCCTTCTGAGAATCTACACGAGTTGGCAAGAAAAACATAAAAGGACTCATGGTTTCGAAAGTTAAATTCACTACACCTTGGAAAGGCATTCGATTGCTTTCATGCCGTAGCACCCGCAATTTCAAAGTTAATCTTCCGTCTTATCTTTTTCAGTTTGTTAATTGCTACATTTTGTCTTACATCACTGTTCTTGGTACTTATCCTAGTTGTATATGTTCTCCATGTGCAGGGATTAAGTATGTTAATGGCCATAATTCTTAAAGCTTTGGGACCTCATTCTGAGAGATATTACGAAAGTGATGATGATTACCCACCCGAAAGAGTGCCCCTATTGAGGAATTATGTCCCTCCATCTACTCATGTTGCTGGTGATCAGCTCTATGGAACCAAGAACGGTTCTTCAGTTACAAGGATTAACAGTAAGGTAATTATGCATTTTAAGCGTATTATGTCTGCTATACAGAGAAGAAGGAACATCCTAAGGGCCCTTTTGGCACATTATATGTTGCTTTGATAATATAGTGGTCATGGTATCATTTCCAAAGTCTTGACAATGGTTCCTGTCTCCTTTATCTGGCACTCGTACTCCAGCAACATCATTTTACATGGATTTGCTGAAGCTAATAAACCCCTTAATCAAAGCATTGTTGAGAGAATGCCGAACATGCCAATAGTCATGATCTCTTGGTTTGGATATTCATCATTTTTTTCGTTTAGTATTGCCTTACATTGGATTAGGCACGGTGGACAGAATAGTTACGTCCTTTTTCACATCGCTTGTCCAACTCTTAGTCCATCTAACGCGCATCTTCGATCTTGGCCTTTTTTGACCATTTCAAAATTTTAGAACTTCTCACACAGTAGTATACTGTTTATTTTCTAGTATTGATTGATTGGTAAATGAGAAAAAATGCATACAATATTGTTTACAGAAGTCTGTTTGACTTTGGAAAATCATTTCATAGTCGAAAAGGATAATCTTTTCAGATGGAATGATTAATTCTTAATTCTGAAGAGCAGTAATGCCCATTGCCATCTTTGGGAGTTCTACTCATTTGATGTTTCTTTTGTTAGTCAGGAGGAAATACTAAAGCTGCAATTTTTATTTTTCTTTTTGGATTTTTAGGCAAGCAGATGAATAAAAGTTCCGATATGACAACGAAGTGCGCGTGATGAATATCCGGAAGAGGTTGTCATATCTCAAGTAGCAGCTTAAACAATTTTTCCATCGTTGTTTGTATTAGTGATTCTTGTAGTACTTAGACAGAGTTTTTGTAGTTTACGTGTATATATGCTTTACATTCTTGAATCTTGATGAAACTGGTTATATAAACGTGTTTAACAATGTTTACATAATAATGGCATTAATATTATCGATGTACGAATTTTGTTTGAACTTTTCGATTCTCTCTAAATAGCGTAGTTTGAATCTTGGATCAATTAGAAAAGATAGTATATTATATTATTAATTTTATATAGAAAGTAACAAGTTTGAAATCTTGAAATGGATATGATTTCCCCTTGTAAACCCACCCGAAAATGGTCGGTCGGTTGAGTGGTACAGACCTCTTATTTCTCCCATTCACCCTTCGGCCAGATTGAAGTCGCTCTCCGCCGGAACTTCTCAATTTCCTCCGGTGAGGATTTCTCCGTTATTCATTGCAATGTTACACGCACAAAACACACTAGAATACATTCAAAATACATACGAAATTGGTGTTTTATCAAATCCCCTAATAACAAAACCCTAGCACTAGATCTAAACCTTTACACCACACCTCTTGAAATTCTTACCCTACAAATTTAGCAAAATTATCGAATCCCCATTGCCCAACAACGCCTCTACTTGTCCCCCTGCATGTTATCTGTACCTAAAAAAGCTATCGTTTTGTTTTACTGGCTCGGGTTTTTGTCGAACTCAACTTTAACCTTACACGTCCCACTCCTTGGCTACCGTATGCAAGCCCCTATGCAATCCAAGGGAAGATTAGACTTTCTTAATACGAAACCATAGGAGAATTATATTTTACAGACGCTCGATAGGAGCAAAACGTTGGTTCGATCATCCTAGCACTTCACTATTTGTATATTGTGAATATATACATGATATTTCATATAACATCGGAGTGCTACAAGTTTTCAGAAAAAAATATCACATATTCCATGACTAATAAGTCTGGAGTTGGAACACATTGAGCCTTATTTTTTTTATTTTTTTTTGATAACCGTGGATGTTCGGGCCAGCTTGCGCGCACCTCGACTAATTCCACGGGACCCTGAAGTTTACAGCCGTTTCTCACCTCAGTGGCCCTGAGGGGACTCGAACTGGTGACCATTGGAGAGCAAACCCAAGGCCTGACCAATTTAATCTTGATGAAACTGGTTATATAATCGTGTTTAACAATGTTTACATAATAATGGCATTAATATTATCGATGTACGAATTTTGTTTGAACTTTTCGATTCTCTCTAAATAGCGTAGTTTGAATCTTGGATCAATTAAAAAAGATAGTATATTATATATACATGATATTTCATATAACATCAGAGTGCTACAAGTTTTCAGAAAAAAATATCACATATTCCATGACTAATAAGTCACATTGAGCCTTATTTGTTTTTTTTTTTTGATAACCGTGGATGTCCGGCCAGCTTGCGTGCACCTCGACTAATTTCACGGGGCCCTGAAGTTTACAGTCGTTTCTCACCTCAGTGGTCTGATGGGACTCGAACTGGTGATCATTGGAGAGCAAACTCAAGGCCTGACCAATTGAGCTACCCCTCAGGGTTGATTGAGCCTTATAACATTGAATGCACAAAATTGAGTCTATTGGTTTCTTTAAAATAACAATTATTCCCCTTGTACGAAAGAAGCAACCGAAATTGGCCAGAATACACACAAATAGTGGGCCTATCACGTATTTAAAAAAAGGCACGGGACCCACATGTGAGTCTATTCTGGTGAATTTCTATTGCTTCTTCTTCTTCTTCTGTACAAGAAGCATTACTGCTAAAATAAAAAGGATTCTAGAAGTATAAGAAAATCAATTAAAAGAAGAGGAGGGTTAAAATGAGAGGTACACCTTAAAATCATGCTCCAAGGCCCTTTTGCCTTGGAAATCTTGTTAAAGAAAGAGAAGAAGAGTGAAGCCTTACTAGTTGATAGTGTGCGTTGATTTTTTTGCTCGGTTTTTCCAATCTCTTGGTCGATGCTTGTCAAATGTTCTAGTTAAACTAAGGTGCATCACCACACCAAGAGGAGTGGCAAAGGACCTCACTCTTTCAAGAAAATATGGACCTACTAGTTCTAGTACGTTGGTTCAACTAAGCAGTGTGTTTGATTCATATCGATATATAGATATAAAACATTAACTCATATTTGAGTCATCCGCATTTTGCAAAATTCAACTTTTAAGGAATCTATAAATAAGCACGTGTTTATGTAAATGAACGGTTTTTTTTTTATTATTTTAATTTCATTTATATGTAATTAATGTATTTTATGATTGGTTTTTTATTGAGCAATGCTATTTATAAATAGCATTAGTCTTTTTTATTGAATAATGGAATAATCGGTCATGGCTCTAGAAGTTTTGGTTGGTTTTAATTGGGTTGGACCATTTGCAATTTTTTAGATTTTTAACGACTTACGGTGCAAATATTGAAAAATATTATTTTGACCGGAAAAATGATAAAGTTATTTTCAGTTAATATAAATGGATCAATAATTGCTAGGAAACCAAATGGGACTTCATTTGAAGTTTTTTAAAAATTCGAGACTAAATTGCACTTTTAAAAGTTTCAAATGTGCATTTGTACAAATAGCTTTATTGGTAGATAAATATATGAATCACATTTTTTATTTTTTATTTTTTTATTTTTTTATTTTATTTTTTTAAATTTTTAACATTTTATGTAGAAAGTAAATCTAAGAGTGTGTTTGGTAGAGATTTTAATCCAATTAAAATTGAAAATATAGCTATTATTGAATCTCACTTGTCTAATAAAAGTCAATAATAACGGTTAATTTTTCAATTTTAATTCGATTTTAATCTCTACCGAACAAAACTTGTTTGCCACAGATCTTTCAAGAATAATTTATTTATTTATTTATTTTTTGAGAACATGGTTAATACTTAAAAGTGAGATAAGAAAATTGTGAGTTTCATAGAAAGTGTAGTTGAAATGATTTTGAAAAATCTTTAACAAACAAGCCCTTAGGATGCTGACTAACTAGATGATGATAGAGTTGGCTAGTCTAGAGTTCAAACGACATTCAAAATTGGCTAGTGCGTACCAATGAATGGTAAAAAATAGGCTAGTGCATACCAATGAATGGTAAAAAATAGGAGATATGGGTTAGGGGAGGAAAAAGAGTACATTGGGCAATGCATGTTTGTTATTTGACAAAAATTATGCATCGTCGCTTTCACGATTAAGTCGATGAGTATATGCATGTGATAAAGTTGACTAAATGCATTATTATTTTTCGACTAAGTGGATGGGCATATATAGTTCATGTGTACATACTGATAACAATATAAGTCAATAGAGAGGAGATGAAGGAATTCTCACAAATCAAGGGATTTTCATTCAATGTGATTTTCTCAATAGAGAGGAGATGAAGGAATTCTCACCAGTCAAGGGATTCTCATTTAATGTGATTTTCTCATTTCCTTTTATGTGTAATCAGTTACAGTTCTATATGCTCTTGAAATCTGTATATATACACTACTTGTATCAATGAAAAAGATGTGCCATAATTCTTTAATTTCTCTTCCTTTTCAAAACTCCTTTATGGTATCAAAGCTTTGGTCTACTTCTTAATTTTTTTTTTCAGCCACTATCTTTTATTCCAGCAAGCCTTCCATTTCTTAATTCCTATGGACAACGAGAATACCCAAATCCCCAATACACATGAACCCACAAAGCCACTAACCTTAATCACAATCCATAACTCCATTAAGCTCACACCAACCAACTATCTCTCTTGGAAGACTCAAATAGAAGCCATTCTTATCGGCTATGATCTGCAAAAATTCATTAATGGGTCTCACCCTGCTCCTACACCCACCATCACTTCCAACAATATTGTTTCTCCAAATCCTGCCTTCCAAACATGGCTACGTCAAGATAAACTATTATTTGGAGCACTGGTTGGCACCCTTTCACCCTCTATTGTACCTCTCATCACCCAATCTAAAACCTCCTATGAAGCTTGGAATATACTTGCCAACACCTATGCTCAACCATCTCGTGGCCATATCAAGCAACTCAAAGACCATCTTAAAAACATCATCAAAGGCTCTCAGTCCATTACAGACTACATGCAGTCCATTAAAACTAGAGCTGATGAGCTTGCTGCTCTTGGCAAGCCTCTTGACAATGAAGATTTGATCGAAAAAGTTCTTGAAGGACTCGATGAAAATTATCAATCCATTATTGATGCTGTCAACGGTCGTGATTCCACCATTTCTTTTGATGAACTTCATGAAAAACTCATCAACAAAGAATTGTCTCTCCGCAATAAGACAAATCTCTCACCCATACCGGCATCGGCTCATCCCACCAATGTTCGTTCCACTCCATGGTCTGCTACCAATCGCACTCCTCGGATGCCTGGGTCCACGCCCACACACACTCAAGGCGTCACAAGAAGTTCTCCTACTGACACTCGAAACAACCGGCCTCTCGCTCGTCCATTCCTTGGTCGCTGCCAATGGTGTAATACTCAAGGTCATGTGGTCTCACGTTGTCATCTTTTTCGACAGCAATTCCCACATGTACAACCACCTCCTCGTCCCGGCAATTCACCTCAAACTCGACCATCTACTCCCTGGCAAATTCGACCACCAACTCCTTGGCAAGCTCAAGCAAATGTTGCAAGCACCATTCCCCCCAACACCACGTGGCTACTTGACAGTGGAGCCTCACATCATGTCACCACCGACCTACGCAACCTTGCTCTCCACAATCCTTATGACGGTACAGATGAAATCATGATTGGTGATGGGTCTGGAATGCCTATATCTCACACTGGTTCCACCTCTCTTACCACTCCAGCTTCATCATTTACTTTATCTAATGTCTTATGTGTGCCTAACATGAAACGAAATCTTGTTTCTATTTCTCAATTTTGCACATCTAATAACACTTCCATTGAGTTCTTACCCTCTTCGTTTCATGTGAAGGATTCGCACGGGGGCAATCCTTTTGCAGGGTCAGGCTAAGGATGGTGTGTACGAATGGCCACTCTCAACTACTCAGTCACCTTTAATCGCATTTTCCAGTGTTAAGACCACTTTGTCCGAGTGGCACCATAGATTAGGTCATCCATCTTCGTCAATCTTTCAAAATATTATGTCTTCTTTCAATTTCGATGTCTCTCGTACGTCCAATTTCAATTTTAATTGTAATTCATGTCAATGCAATAAAAGCCATAAATTACCATTTTCTACCTCTACTCTTTCTACTTCTTTGCCTCTTGAGGTTATATTTACTGATATATGGACATCACCAGTTTACTCCGTTGATAACTTTAAATACTACATCATTTTTGTCAACCATTTTACAAAATATATCTGGATTTATCCCCTCAAACGCAAATCTGACACTCATGATACCTTTGTACGCTTTAAGGCCCTCATAGAGAAATTCTTTAACCGTCCAATCATAACTCTCTACTCTGACAATGGGGGGGAATATCAAGCTCTCTCTTCATTCTTAACAATAAACGGGGTTTCACATCTTACTTCTCCACCTCACACTCCTGAACACAATGGGTATTCTGAACGTCGTCATCGTCACATTGTCGAAACAGGGCTTTCACTCCTTACTCATGCATCAATGCCTTTATCATAATGGCCCTTTGCCTTTTCTACTGCTGTCTATCTTATCAATCGTTTCCCTACACCGACATTAAACCACATGTCACCATATCTCAAACTCTTTGGCACATTGCCCAACTACTCCAAACTTCAAAGCTTTGGATGCCTTTGTTATCCTTGGCTTCGCCCATACACATCCCACAAACTTGAGTCACGTTCCTCTCCCTGTGTGTTTGTCGGCTATTCTCCTACTCAAAGTGACTATCTATGTCTTGATACATCTACCTCTCGTCTATACACTTCCTGTCATGTGCGCTTTGTTGAGTCAATTTTTCCATTTGCCACTTCTCATACTTCTCATCCTCACACCACCTCATCTACCATCTCTGAGTGGTGCTCTTTGTCTTTACCAATCGTGGCCACACCATCCGTCAATGTCGGCTCTGCTCCCTCATCAAATCAGCCTGCTACTATCACCCAAAACCAAACCCCAAACCCCACTCAAAATGATGTCACACCTACTCCAAATCTCAACAACCATAGTTGTGCGTCCACGTCAGATCCAACACCCGACCTCTCAACCTCACCTCGTGTCGTCGTTACTCGTTCCAAACACAACATACATAAACCCATTCAAAAGCTCAACCTCACTGCCCAACTCCAACAATCAATTCATGAACCCACCATTGTCGCCCAAGCCCTCAAGGATCCTAAGTGGCGACAGGCTATGTCTGAAGAATTTGATGTTTTACTACGTAATGGGACATGGGACCTAGTTCCTTCTCACCCTACTCAAAATTTGGTTGGTTGTAAGTGGGTCTTTCGTACTAAATATTTACCTAATGGCTCTATAGACAGGTACAAAGCTCGATTGGTTGCTAAAGGCTTTCACCAACGCCCTGGAATTGACTACTTTGAAACCTTCAATCCAGTGATCAAACCTACCACTATTCGTCTTGTTCTCAGCCTTGCCGTTAGCCAGGGTTGGTCACTCAGACAACTTGATATCAACAATGCATTCCTTCAAGGCACACTTACTGAGGATGTGTTTATGTCTCAGCCTCCAGGATTTATTGATCTTGATCATCCTCATCATATATGCAAGCTACGCAAGGCTATCTATGGCCTCAAACAAGCACCCCGTGCCTGGTATCATGAGTTACGCCAATTTCTTCTTCATTCTGGCTTCATCAATTCCGTTGCTGACACCTCTTTGTTCATCTTCAATGACCACGGCAACATCATTTATCTTCTGGTTTATGTCGATGATATCATTATAACTGGGAATAATGTTGAAGCTGCACATACATTCATTCAACAACTTTCTCAACGTTTCTCTCT
>CAIGRQ010115133.1:0-11329 GCA_903798375.1 Fraxinus sp. D2006-0159 | reverse complement strand
AAAACCAATCATCAAGCTCTTGATTGTTACCATAGGATGGACTATAGTTATCAGGGACGTCATCCACCAGCTCAACTTGCTGCAATGGTTGCACAAAGAAATGCTAAGAACTCCAATACCTAGTATACCGATTCTGCTAGAAATCAACACATTACTAATGACATTGCTAATTTGACTCTGCAGGAAGTTTATGTTGGTTAGGCTTCGGTGGCCATAGGTAATAGATCTGGACTCCCAATCAAAAATACTGGTTACTTCTCACTTCAAACTCCTAAAAAAAAATTTATTTTTTCCAAGCGTTCTCCATTGTCCTGACGCCGTGGTCAATTTATTATCTATTAACAAATTTTGTATAGATAATAATTGTTTTTTTTTTTTTTGACCGATTCTAATTATTTTGTCAAAGACAAGAAAACATGAATAACCCTTCTGGAAAGACTGAGTGAGGGCGGTCTTTATCCAATCAATCTCAACAATAATCTCATCAGACTCTCATGCTCGTGTTGCTTTCCTTATTGTTAAAACCTCTCTAGATGTTTGGCATGCACGTCTTGACCATCCTTCAGCTCGAGTTACTAGAAATCTTATCACTTCGTTTGATATTCTTGTTTATGGGTCTTTATCACAGTCTACAGTTTGTTTACCTTGTCGGCTTGGTAAGAGTAAACATTTACCTTTCACTGGCTCTAGTCGTGTGTCTCTAAGTCCTTTAGAGTTAATACATTCTGACGTTTCGGTGTCACCAATTCCGTCTATAAGTGGTTGTCGATATTATGTAATTTTTGTTGATGATTATTCTAGATTTACTTGGATGTACCCTCTTTTGCATAAATCAGATGTACTCTCTTGTTTCATTAAATTTAAGCTTCTTTTTGAAAATTTGTTTTCTTGCAAGATTAAACAGTTTCAATCTGACAATGGGGGTAAGTATACTTCCAAAAATTTTATTTCGTAACTTGATTCTAATGACATATTTCATCGCCTGAGTTGCCCTTACATTTCTCAACAAAACGGTGTCGCTGAAAGAAAATATTGCCCATGTTATGGAAATCGGTTTATCTTTGTTGGTACAATCCAATCTTTCCAAAAAATTTTGGGTTGATGCTTTCTTAACAGCAATTTTCCTGATAAATCGGATGCCCACACCTCTTCTTAGTCATGAGTCACCATTCAGTACATTGTTTCATAAATCTCCAGATTATTCTCAGCTTAGAATTTTTGGCTGCGCTTTCTATCCACTTCTACATTCATACGCATCTGATAAGCTTACTTTTCGACGTAAGCAATGCATTTTCCTTGGTTATTCATCTAACGAACATGGCTACAGGTGGTTTGGTCCTTTCTCATGCAGAGTATATGTAACACGGTACGTAGAATTTGATGAGATTTTTTTTCTTCTCAACCGAAGGCTGTACTCACTCCTCCAACTGAAGGTCATTCCTCTATTTCTTCTCCAATTTTTTCTCCTTCTCAATGTGTTTTGATAAATGCTCAGCCGAGACACGAGATTTCTGAAATTTCTTCGCCACCCACTTCTTTAGTTTTTGATTTACCAACTCCCACCTTATCTTTTTCTACTATATCTCCTTCCATCACATCACCCACTACAAACTCTCCTCCTTTATCTTTGCCTTCCCCTTCGCCTAGTCAAAGTCTTCTAAAGACTTCATCTCCTCATTTATCTCCTTCACATACGACGTAGTCATCTATTTTATCTTCTCCACCAATTTCTTCTGATAATGTTATTTCTTCTCATCCTATGGTCACTCGATCTCAAACAGGCTCTCTTCTTCCGAAACAGTTTCCTGATTATACCTCCCTATATTCCACACGGCATCCCATTTCAACTCTTACCTTAATCCAACAACTTCGTGAGCCACTGAATTTCTCGTAGGCAGTAACTACTCTAGAGTGGAAACAAGAAATGGATGAGGAATATGCAGCTTTAATGAAAAATGATACCTGGACTCTCTGCCCTCATCCGACTGAACATAATGTCATTGATACAAAATGGGTGTTTAAACTCAAAACAAATTCTGACGGAATATAAATCGGTATAAGGCAAGGTTGGTTGCCAATGGTTTTCACCAAATTAGTGGTCTTGATTTTACAGAGACTCTCGGTCCAGTAATCAAGCCAGCTACTGTTAGGGTGGTTCTTGGATCTCAATATCCTACTTATGTTTGTCGGTTGAACAAGGCTCTTTACGGTCTTAAGCAAGCTCCTCGGGCTTGGTTAACTCAATTTTCTCAAAGTTTTCTTGAACTTGGATTTGTTGGTTCTCATGTGGATTATTCTGTTTTTACCTATCATCATTCTAATATTCTAGTATTTCTCTTGATTTATGTTGAGGATATTCTCATCACTGGAAATGAGAGTGGCTTTATCAATTTTTATTATTCACAGGTTGCAAGCTGAATTTACCTTAAAAGACTTAGGAAGTCTTCACTACTTTCTTGGCATTCAAGTTTCAAGGGATGCTCAGGGCTTGCATCTCTAGCAGCCCAAGTATATTTTGGACATCTTGCACCATGTTCAAATGATTGGTGACAAATCTTATTTTTCTCCCTGTACTTCGGGTAGTAAATTTTCAGCTTCTAGTGGTGATTCCCTTGAAGATGTTACTGAATATCGTCAAGTGGCTGGTGCTTTACAATATTGTACTCTCACACGACCTGAGATTGCCTACTCTGTTAATCAATTGTGTCAACATATTCATTCACCCAATACTGTTCATTGGACTACTGATAAACGAGTTCTCCGTTATCTCAAAGGCACCATTGATCATGGTTTATCTTTTTCTTGTGGCTTCCTTCATCTTCAAGCTTTCAGTGATTCGGATTGGGCTGGTAAGCCTGATGATCGGCGTTCTAATACTGATTTTGGTGTCTTTTTAGGCCCTTGTCTCATTTTTTGTTGTGCCAAGAAACAACCTATTGTCGCTCATTCTAGCAAGGAGGCAGAGTATCGTGCCTTGGCCATGACTGTTGCTGAGTTATATTGGCTAAGGATGGTTTTCAGAGATTTGTAGGATCATCTTGTTCATACCCCTACTATTTGGTGCGACAATTTAGGTGCTTTGGCTCTTTCTTCGAATCCTGTTTTTCATGCTCGTACCAAACATGTGGAGGTTGATGTTCATTTCATTCGAAAGAAGGTTTTAAACAAAGATGTTGTTGTACATTTTATTTCCACAAATGATCGGGTTGCTGACATATTCACCAAGGGTCTTACTGCTCAGCGTTTTCTTTTTCTCAAAGATAAGCTCATGGTCACACCGCCCCCTATTCTCTTGCGAGGGCTATTAGTAATGACAAGTTTCAAATCAGTTCAAAGGATATGGATGGAAGACAAAAGGACTAAGATAACTAACCAATCCCATGTATTTGGGATAATAATACACAGTCACATTATTTTTTTGATTATTGAACAAACTCTTTGTATTTAATTCATGTGTATTTACTATGTTCATGTATTTTACTTTATTTATATATCTCAATTAACTATATAATAAAACTCTCTTTTGTGTTCAGTTGTGTTCGGCTTATTTTAAGCCAACACAATCTTCTCTAAATCTTTCAAGGGGTATAATTGTTATTTACTAATAAACTTACCATATACATCACTTCTCCTTGAATGACACATTACAAAAATATCTATCTTGTTAAAACCTTGTTCAATAAAAATCTAATGGGACAAAAATATCAAACGAAGGAAAATAGTACAGCTATTTTTTAGTATTAAAAATAAATGTGGCCTTATTAAAACCTTTTTAGGGAAATTTAGTAGGATAAAACTTAAGCGAAGGAAAAAAAAAATACAACTATTTTCCCTGATGTTGATCACTGAAAATCTTTGAATTGACATATTCCAATCTTGTAAACCAATTTCTTAAATGTAGATGCCAACAGTGCTTTTGTGAATAAATCAACCACATTGTCACTTTAGCGAATTTGTTAAACATTGATGTTGCCATTCTTCTAAAGCTCAAGTCTATGAAAGAATTTTGGAGAAATATGTTTTGTCATGTCACCTATGATATAGCCTCCTTTGAGTTATGAGATAGAAGCTGCATTGTCTTCATACAAAATTGTTGGACTGCCTTTTGTTAAAATTAATCCACATGATATTTGGATATGATAGGTCATGTTCTTCAACTACACACATTCTCGATCTGCTTCAAGGATTGTAATAATTTCAAAATGATTTGAAAATTTTGCCTTCAGAATTTGTTTCCCAGATTTTCATGATATAACTGTTCCTCCAAGTGTAAATGCATATCCTATTTGTGATTTAGTTTTATGTGAATAAGAGAGATAATCATATCTATATATCCCACTAAAATGGATCCCGACTTTTTAGATTAAAATAATCACAAATCAATAATATTTTTCAGGTAATGAAAAATATGTTTAACACTATTTCAATATCTTTGAGTTGGTGTGAGCTATATCTTGCAAGGATATTCAACAAAAAAACTATATCGGGTCGAGTGCACTTTGCAAGATAGATTAATGCTCTAATTGCACTAATATATAATACTTCAGGACCGAGAACCATTTCTCCATCTTCAAATGAACGAAATGGATCTTTTTTTATATCAAGTGATTAAACATCCATAGATGATGGCAATGGATGTGCATTATTTATATAAAGATGTTTTAATTCTTTTTATGTATATGTAGATTGATGAACAAATAATTTTTCTGAAAAGTGTTCAATTTGCAACCCGAGTCAAAATCTGGTTTTCCTCAAATCTTTTATCTCAAGTTCATTTTTCAAATAATATGCTATTTTGTTGAGCTCTTTAAGAGTTCCAATTAAATTTAAATTATCAACGTAAATTGTCACAATTACAAATCCAATATTAGTTTTATTTATGAAAATACATGGGCAAATATCGTCATTTTTATAACTCTCCTTTAACAAATTTTCGCTAATGCGAGTATACCACGTGTAATGATGTTTGCAATTTAATTGAGAACATACTTCTCAGACATGTATCATTTATTCTGGCACTTTAAATCCTTTGAGAACTTTCATTTATGTGTCACTATCAAGTCAATCATACAAATAAATTGTTACTATATCTATGAGGTGCATGTTAAGCCTTTGTGACATAATCAAACTAATTAAAAATCTTTAAGTATAGTGTCCATTACGGGAGAATATGTTTCCTCACAATCAATTCCAAGTCGTTGTGAAAAACCCTGAGCAACGAGTCAAACTTTCTATTTTATAATTTCATTATTTTCATTTATCTTCTATACAAAAATTCATTTGTATCTTATAGGGATTATATTTTCAGGTGTTCGAACTACAAGTTTAAACACTTTTCTTTTTTTCTAAGAAATTCAATTTCTTCTGTATAGCTTCTTTCCATGTTGGCCTATCGTTACTATGTTGATAGTCTTTAAGTTTAACACACTGAAGGTGAAAATATCATCTATAACAATATTATTTAGTTCTCTTAATTTATTGAAATTTCATTATTTTTGAATCCTTGTGATTTTTTAGGAACCGTATTTTCGATATTTGATTGATCAATATTTTCCATATTACTTATTTCAAAGTTTTTTTGTTGTTTTTCTCTTGTACTTTCTTTTTTGAGGTATATGGCCTTTTGAACCAATTGATCGATTATACTTTTGGTGTTTTTTATATTCATTTGTTACAGTAGATTGTTCTGCATGGACATTAATTTTTGCTGGAATATTTTCTGCACATATACAAAATTGTCATTTTTATTGTGTCAACAAATACATCTATCTGGTAATTGATTTGTAATCTTTTGCAAATGAATGATTTTTTCAACTTTTTGCTCACATTGATTGTTGTAGAAATCAAATCAAAATAGAGTTGTGTCATTCAAGAAATTTTATCTTGTTTTCCAAGGTGGAGTTTTTCTCCTCCCAAAGTTGGAGAAATCATTTCATCAAAATGATAATTTGTAAAACGTGCATTAAATAAATCACATATTAAAGGTTCAAGATACCTAACAATAGACGGTGAATCAAAAGCCAATATAAATCACAAGTCTTTGTTGGGGACACATTTTAGTACGTTGTGGGGGTGAAATAAGAATTTAGATAACACAACCAAAATCCGGCAAGTGAGAAATATTAGATTTATGACTAAATGTAAGTTTGTAAGGTGATAATGATAATATGCAATTGGTTTTATATGAACCAATGATGTAGCATGTAATATGGAATGACTCCAAGCAGAAGCTAGGAGTTTTGATTTTCATAAGTAATGGTCAGCAATAAGTTGTAGACGTTTGATAAACGACTCCACTAAACCATTTTATGCATGGACATATGCAACTAAATGTTCAATAACAATTTCAATTGATGTACAATATTCATTGAATATTTGTGATTTAAGTAATCGAAAAATTGAACTCGTAATTTTATGATTTGAACAAGCAGTTTAGCAAAAAACTACATTCCTAGTAGAAAGTGGCAAACATAGGACCATTTTGTAGAAGAATCGATTAACATCATAAATAACGAAATGATCCATATGGTGGTGTATGACTTACATATATCTCCATGAATTCTTTCTGAAAATGATAGAGATTTAATATTGATCTTTATAGTAGAAGAAGTAAGACTGATTTGCCTTGTGAACAAACAATATATGGATAATCATTAGGTAAAAAATCTTCTGGTTCTTTAAATGATATCCATATGATTTGTTTATTATTCGGCGTATCATTGTAGTTCCTAGACATCCAAGTTGATCATACCAAAGTATAAAATTTTGTGGGTTAACGAGCTTCTAGTTCGTGATAATACTTGATTCAACCATTTTGATGAATGTATAATACATGCCAGATGGGAGATGGGAGTGCTTGAAGTTTTTTTTTTTAATCTATTTCTGGTCACATATAAAAGATGTTATATAAAGATATTCAATATTATTTTCTTACATCGTCTCAATGTGAAGTCTTTTGCAGCAAATAACATTAAAACTAAGCAAGTTTCTTTTGGATTTACTAGAATCGACAATATATAATTTTGTATTATTTGGTCAAATAATACAAGCTTTTTCAGAGCCCTCAACGATATTCGATGAACTTGATATCATATTGATATTATTTTCTACAATATTAATCTTAAAAATATTTATTTTTGCCTTGAAAAATAGTATGCATCGTTGCATAATTAATCAAACAAGTATCTTAGCAATCCATCATTAAATATTATGAAATTAACGATACATAATAAAGTCTCAGATTTTGCTAGAAATAAAAACATATTTAAACTAAATTTTTAAAACAAATGGAATTACTAAAAACATAGAAAATAAACTAATCTGTATCTTCCATTATACCACTCACAATCAAAAGGTAAATATTACCATTTGGATTAGCAAAAAAAATTAAAGACATTCAAATGAATCATGTCAATTGGACCATCACAATCAGCGAAATTTGTCTCCACCTTTTCTTTTATTCCACATCAGCATCCGTGTCCAACGTCCACAACCTTGTCTTGATATTGCATTTGCTTCAGAAAATGTAGTATTATTTTCTTCATACAATGATACAGAACCAGTGGGATGTAACCCATGATTTTTCATTAGCAGTTCATTATTGTGTTCAGCTACAAGTAGACAAGATGCAAGTTCTTAGTACTTTTTGAGACTACGCTCATGATATTGTTGCTACAGGAGCACATTCAAAGCATGAAAGGTAGAAAGAGTTTTTCCCAACATCTCTTCATCGTTGATTTTTCTCAACACAAGATCAATTTTGAACATATTCGAAACAAGTCTACTCACTAACAGTTTTAAAGTCTTGTAAGCGAAGGTGCATCCACTCGTAGCAAGCTTTGGGTAAGACTATAGTCCTCTGGTGATCAAATATTTCAGTCAATTTTTTCAAAGAACCTATGGATCTTTCATAGTGAGGTATTCGATTTTCAGTCCATCATGAAGATGATGACGAACGAAGACAAGTACTTTTGTACGATCCAAATGGAAGATGATGGCGAAGGAAGATGAATATCAATATCGAAAATCCATGACATATAATTCTTGCCAGATTTGTCAAGTGCAACAACTTAAGTTTTGTGATGTTTGTGATTAGATTAACTACACAATAAAATAAAAGAAAATACAATTATTTCGAAAACTATGATTAAAGATTGTTTAATCACATAATAATTAATCAAGTGTAAATGTCAACATGACATGAGTTATATGTTTTCATTTAGGAATAAACACTAATTCAAAATAATATATTCTTTGAAATATGTGCTAATTCGGGAGCACGTTGCATTTTACTATTGTATCGTTAAGAGTAATATGTTAGGGGGATTAATCTATACTTGACTAATCTTGAAAAGAAAAATTCCAATTAAAGACAAACGCAGCACTTGTGTCGTCTATTAACGTATTCTTTCAAAGATAGAAAATATAAGTCAATTGAAATTATAACAACAATATTGTCGAATACATCGACTAGGCTTTATTTAATAACGAAGTTGACGAGTACATATACGAACTTAAGTGAACGCAACATTGGCTAACAACCTTATTGAGTCGAGTCGAGTAGAGTTCTATCGACTGACGATACATAAAACATTAGCTCATAAACCTTACCGAGCCGAGTTAAGGGTTTGCACTTGCTCTGGTAACAAAGACAGGAATTGAAGCCAAGCAAAGATTGCATTTTGATAGGCTAATGAAGAGAAGACAGAACCTTCGACAGAAGAAGCGTCACCAGCTAAGTTGGAAATTGCCTTGATTGCTATAAAAGGCGTCTTTTGTTGGAGACATACAAGGGCTACTGCAGCACTTTCCATGTCGAATAGAGTTGCATTGAACTTAGAATGCAAGAAATCTCGATAGGCAACATTGTCTACAAACACATTAGCACTCATCCCTCTTTCCACTCTAACTAACTTTGGAGGTCGAGGTAAACACGTAGTAGAATTGACACACCTTCGGAGTAAAAAAGAATCCTGTGCAGTACAAGCAAGAGATTAACTAAATTTATGGTCTATCTTTGGTGATCAAATGATTAAGACAAGATAGTAGAAAACTGACCTCTGGGTTCTCGGCAAGTGAGTAGTAGAACTCGTCAACAGGAACCCAAAATGCATGCTGTCTATTATCAGGTTCTCCATCGATGGAATATAGCTCTTCCGGTTGATACCACAGGTTGTTGAGAAGGTTATCCGAATAATTCGGATTTGTTTCGTGTTCGGAGATATTAAGGTAACCGATTTTTCTTGTAAAGTCTCCAGTGGATTCAAATGCAAGTTCATCACTAGGTCCATCTCCATGCCTCTGATCATAAAAATAAGTGATTATACACGAACTTTATCATAAGAGGGGCTATATAAAATCGATATATTCTCAAAAAAATCACTTACCTGCCAATACCAGAGGCCAGAATGAGCCCAATAGTGAGGGATAATAACATCTGCTATTTGTAATTGAGGATCTGCACTTCCTGATAATCCAAGTTGAATTACTCCTTCAATATTGAATATATTTATCAGCAACTGCGTTGTTATTCCTGCATTAATCTATAAAAAAACAGTTTAAATTAATTATGTTGTACCTCTAAAAGATAATCTTATTTTTCCTTATAAGTGGGATATTATGAAAATGAACATACCATACCGACTCCAGACAAGACGGAAATAATTTTTTGATTNTCTAAAAGATAATCTTATTTTTCCTTATAAGTGGGATATTATGAAAATGAACATACCATACCGACTCCAGACAAGACGGAAATAATTTTTTGATTTACTTGGACTTCAATAAGAAACCTTCTTCCTGTTTAGATGCAAAAAACGAAGAAAATAAGCACAAGATTTTGGACTGGAGATTATGCTATTTTCTTGTTGTCTCCCTGATGATTTGATAGAATCAAACATATTTTAAGAAGATTGACTAGTAGTTAATCATGTAATCGTACTTCAATTATATTCAACCTGCGTACAATTCCATCACTAGCTAGGAATCAATGAAGTGACGTAAAAAGGTCATCATTTATTTTAAGTTGTACTTATTCCACGTTAATAACACGTGATGACCATCATTTATTGACTGTGATGTCATCAATTTTAGTCCACAGAATTGAGCAACGTTGATTTAGTTGAAATCAAATCAAATCAAAATGTAGTTACTTCATCGAAATTAAATTAAAGACGAATAGCCTAACTGAAATTAAATTAAAATATGGTACAATAAGTGAGATCACTGCTAATCGAATTTGCCATATTTTTTTTCTTAATAATGTATCTACTCGAATACCTAAGTATTTAGACGTTTAAATAACTACGACAGGTCATGTTACGTTAGATCTACTCCATCATGTAACATGTTCAGTTGAAATCTCTTTGCTATTATAAACAAAACTCTCTTTAGGTACAAACAAAACATATTCCAACTACTCTAAATATCGTTAAAAAACATAGATTGATGTTCAATATAAACTAAACGAAATACTAAAGCATATAAATTAAATTTCAAGTAAATAATTGTATAACCTGCAACATCCAAGTAGGGAATCGTGGCATGAGGGACAGCACTTGAAGATTGGAGAAGAGAGTTCCTCAGCAAATTGCTGTTTAATACAATACCCAAGTAAGGACCCTCGTTGTTTATAATATTAATCTTTTCCATCAAATTCTGAGAAATTGCACCATCTCCCACATTTGAAATACTCATAATCATCATCATCGTAACCCATCCCAATGACAAAATTCTCACAACTATACTCATCTTTTCTTCTTAAAACTCAGACTACTGAAACTTTTCAAGAAATGTAATGTATATAAAGAATGCAAATATACACGCACGTTTTTTAAATTGTTTTGAGTGGATAAGAAGTGGTGGATGATATTAAAACTAGATAAGAAGTGGTGGATGATATTAAAACTAGACAAATATCAATTCATAATTCAGTCTAGTACAGTTTGTCTTTAGCAGTCCATTTATAAAACGTTTATTGTACTAAATGTTGGGGACCTACTTAATCGTGCGCAGCGGAAGTAAAGTAAATTTCGATTCTCAAACAGGATCTGCTTTGTGTTTAGATAGAAACTGTGATTATGATTGTACCTTCGTTGAATTCTGCAAACTCTTTTGTTGATTCACAAACTCCAATGATCACGATCTGCAATCCAAGCTGTCCAATTGTCCAGCCTCCAATGGTGATCCACACAGAGAACAAGGATGACGGCTAGAATTTTCTTTTCTCGTGCTAGCAAGAATAATGAAAAATTCATTATTGTTTTCAAACCCTCGAAATCTATTAATGTAAGTCCAATTGGGCTTGGCCCATCTCTCAAACTAAACCAAG
>CAIGRQ010115126.1:0-10840 GCA_903798375.1 Fraxinus sp. D2006-0159 | reverse complement strand
TTGCATGTAATGCACTTTACATTGTTAAACAATTCTAGGGCTAGATTTCTTATTCTTATGGATGTATTTTGAAGTTGGTTTAATTTATATTAGATTTTCATGGATCCAATCACGTTTATTCCATTGAACAATTGAAATATTTATTGAATTTTAACTCCAAATTCCCTATTGGTGTGATCCCTTACCATTATATGCTTGATGTATATGATTGTTTTAGGATCTGATTTCAATAGATTAATGTGATAATATGTTGGAAAAGAAATCTAGGTTTAGAATTACTATGGAATTGAATAGGGTTTGAATGCTATATCTTCCAATTAAAGTGTTGGGACAAAAACCTTTAATTGAGTATACTCATGCATAATTGACATTGATTGACCCAATCTAATCGAGGGAATTCCGGTGCTTCACTACTTTATACATTGATTCAAATTTCACCAATTTTACACATTGATATTAAAACCTTGTTCGAATTAAAGACTCCTTCACAAATCACGAAAACCCTAGTTTCTTGATCCTTTGACACATTTTCCATCTCCCTGTGGATACGACACCCCAAAGCTGCACTACAACTACCGCGTTATTCTTTGGGCGTAATCAAATTTTGGCGCCGTTGCCGGGGAGACGGTACAAGAAATTTTTGACACATTTTCCATCTCTCTGTAGATACGACACCCCAAAGCTGCACTACAACTACCGCGTTATTCTTTGGGCGTAATCAAAGCCTTCGCCACAGTATGGGCATCTCCACTTTTTGGGGCATTCCGACAACGCGTGTCCTGGCACCCTACAAGAATGACATATTCCACTGTTCTTCCCGGCCATTCTGAGACAAAACACGGATAATCAGCTGATAATACACAGCATTATTTGAGTTCATGTTCAGCAAATGAAAACATAAGACTACACCAATTGACATGCTACGGTTGGTAGGTAGGATTCATAAGACAGATTCCAAATGTCCATAATAAGCAAAATTGAGCAACCAAACAACTGAATTATCATTAGAAAATTCGACACCATCATCATTAAAAGCTAAGTGCCAAAAAAAACTGACCAAACATGTTGAACATCTAAGTGTAAGAAAAACTACTTCTCCATTCTCCAGGAAAATTCGACACCATCATCATAACATCAAACAAAAATTACCAAACCTATTGAACATGTAGTAATCAGCTTCTACTTCTCCATTCTCCAGGAAAATTCGACACCATCATCATAACATCAAACAAAAATTACCAAACCTATTGAACATGTAGTAATCAACTTCTACTTCTCCATTCTCTAGGAAGATTCAACACCATCATCATAACATCAAACAAAAATTACCAAACCTATTGAACATGTAGTAATCAGCTTCCATGACATTTAGTGAAACTGTAAAAGAGTATCATATTCCACAAATTTAATTTTTCGTTAAATTCAATTACATTCCAAAGTTCAAACTATTTAAATTAACCAATAATAATAGTAATGGTGGGTCTCCACCCCACAGTTGGCGCAGTGGATGTAAATCTCAATTTCACAGAAGGGGACGGGGCAGGGAAAGAAATTTGCGATTTCACAGAAGGAAACAAGGGAAGGGAAGAAACTAGATTATTTACGAATGCGGGATGCCTGAACAGGTACTAACCTGGGGATTGAGTTTAACTTCACAGAAATGGTTTTCGCGATGTTCACAGTCAGGCAACCCGCAATAATTTCGTCTGAGGTTTGATTTCACTAGTTTTCACTTCGACTCGCGATTTCCCTTGTTTGAATTCACTTGTTTTCAATTCGACCCGCGATTTCCCTTGTTCGATTTCTACCGATGATTAACTCTTCGTGAGAGAGGATTGCGAACGGAATAAAAGTCAATTTCCCAGGTTTGATTTCTGTCGGCGATTAAATGTTTGTGAGAGAGGAGGGTTGAAATGTGTGATTTTAGGAGTTCATTCAAAAGACGAGATCTACAAATATTTTGGGATTTTGGGGGTTGTTTATTCAAAACATTTCATGTTACTTTCAAAAAGTTTTTTGGGATTTCAAGAAGTTTCAATATTTTGGGATTTTGACCATCTAATTGCCATGGCACCGCCATGTCAGCATTAAGCAAGGGATTCGGGACAATGGTGTAATACAAGTAGCTTTTTCTATGAAATTAAACAACGTAGAACACTATATAGAGAACTCATTGTAGGTTTGAAAACTTACATTGACTTTTCAAATTGTGAGCTCGTCGCTTTTTTGGAAACATAAACTAGATTCGAACCTCAGTCCTTGACAAATAAAGCTATTAATTTTAAAACTCTACACAATATTTGACCACAAAAAGAAGAAGGAGAAATATTATTTTTGAGTTAAATAAGAAGTGTTTGGGAATTTGAAAGAGAAGAAGATTTAATTTTGCAATTTTGAATTTGGGGAAGAAATGTTTACGTTAGCGAATGAAGGGAAAAGTTAAAATCCTTCATTTATTTAGTTAGGTAAGAGAATGGTAAAGTGGACTTTTGACACTTTAAAACAATTAAATCTTTTTTCAAAAAAAATAAAAAAAATTGGTCAAAGACGTTCGAAATAATATTGAGTAATGACCACCATCTCAACTAATTCCCCCCCCCCCCCCCCCCCCCCCCCCCCCCCCCCCCCCCCCCCCCCCCCCCCCCCCCCCCCCCCCCCCCCCCCCCCCCCCCCCCCCCCCCCCCCTTTATTTATCACAAAAATATACCTATTAACCCAGATTTAGCCCAAAACAGCAAAATACATTTATACTATTGACTCAGATTCAGAACGCCATTGTTATACTGCTCATATGCAAAATTTCCTTTATCTCTTCTAACTTCGTTGCTGGAAAGAGTGGTACATAAAGAAAGAAAAGGTAACATATCACCTGGCATTCTTGTTTCTGGTGATGTTTCACTATCACACACACACACACACAGAGATCTAAAAGAGTTATATTTCATTCAGTTTTTTTGTTTGATTTTGTTTTAGTAATTTTCAGTTTTCCATTTGATATGCACAGACAAGACCTTACTAATACAATGTGGATCTGCTGTTTTACAAATTTTCGCAGGCGTATTTATGTGGGTCTTGCGTGAATTAGGTCTAAGAACACGATAAAAATGCTGTGATTTCTAATTATTTAGTAATCATGACTAGTTGATTCACAAATAGAATATTGGTCTCGATCAACAGATTTGTTAATTTCGAATAATATAGAAATGGACTGAGAAAAAGAATTGGAATGATTCTTAACTCTTAATTTTGAGGGAAATAAATAATTACGGGAAGTGACATTGCTCTAGTTATGTCCTTTTATCTGTCGAATTCATTCCCTTTTTCTGCCAAATCCGTGCTATGGTCGACCATTGGTCGACTTGGCGTTCGTGTAGTCGAGCGCTTGTGCCGCATGTGAAAGTTACTGTTTTTGACAAAAACTAAACTATCAAGAATTTGTTTAAATACTACACTTTTGGACGTAGCGAGTGGGTGTGGATGGAAACTTGAAGAATTATTTATTTTCCGTCTTTTACTGTTCAATAATTATTTATTATGTTGGGAATTGGATTCATTTGTTTTTATTTTTCTGGTTTATGAAGCAGGAGAAGTGATATTTGGTGGAATAGTTAGCGAAGAGAGTCAATTTTTGGAAATGGGTCATCTAAAATCTGATTTATATAGGGATTTGGAACCTGTTAGGTCGGATGATAAACGGTTAGATAAGATTGTAAAACAGTTGGAGAAGGACACAGACATAGAGAAATCATACAAGGACTTTGTGCTGGGTCTTTTAGCGAAGGAGGAAAGTTGTACTCCGAGTAAGAGAAAGAGAGAAAAATATGACTGCAATCAAGAGGTGAATGACCCACAATATGAACTTTTCTTGCAGAATCTAGAGATACACAAAATGTCTTATGTATTAAAGCATAAAAAAAACAATTCATGCATTTTCATTAGATATGAAGGATATAGTGATTTATATGAGAAGGATGGGAATGAACTTAGCCTGGAAAAAGGGTGCATAATCAATTCAGAAACGCACTCTGACTTCAGGAAAGAACTCATGTGCATTCTTAGAAAACCATTTGATAGAGAGGAATACAACAAACTTCATAATGATGTCAAAATCCGTAAGGCAGCAGTTCGCCATAGGGAGTTGCGTAACGGGAGGGACAAAGAATGCTTGACAAATAAACTTGGAAAATCCTATCTTGATCTATATCCTGGTAAGTTGAAGATCTTGGAGTTTCTTTTTTGGCATTGAAATATTTCCTCACATCTGATGTTTTTCAGTTGCCATGATATGCAATGGTTTATTACTTAGAAATTAGGGCAAACCTTTTATGTTCCTGAATATCACGGCCATTTTAAGATATGATAAATTTTCTTTTAGACAATTATATCTGCATTAGCTGTGAAGCACTATCCTTATATTGGTGGTAAAACAGCTTTATTATTTGAGCAAAAACAGCTTCAGTCAGCATTCCACCTATGTTCCTAGGCAATATGGTGGTAGAAAAGCTCATTGGTCATTACTTTCCTGATATTGAATTGATCATTGTGTTTTTATCCAGAAAAGTTCTTCTTACATAGCATCCCTTAATTCTCAGAAATGAGCAAATCGAACAGATTGAACTTTCATTTCTTCATAAAAAAATAAAATAAATAAATATTGTATTTATTTATTTTTTACTGAAATACGAAAAGGAAAAGATAGAAGAAGGGAAGAGTTTGATCCTTGGCCTGGATTTGTGATCTGCCAATTTCCACTGACCTATAGCATAAGGTTTCTGGCATGTCTCCTACGTGAACTTAATGAGTAAAAATGTTCGAAACAAGAGAAAAAATGTGGTCTACTCTAAATTTGTTTTGTCTGTCTTATCCTCTTCATTTTTCTTACTTTTTTGTACACAAAATCGTCTTGTTTAATGTGTGCTGCTTTGTTGAATGAAAAGCTTCAATCTGAGAGTTAACGTACATTTTGTTTATTTTCACTTTATTTGAATTTTTAGTCTATTGTTTTGTCTGTCTATCATCTTCATTTTTCTTACTTTTTTGTGCACCAAATCGTCTTGTTTATTGTGTGTTGCTTGTTAAATGAAAAGCTTCATTATGAAAGTTAACGTACATTTGTTTCTTTTCACTTTATTTGAATTTTTATTCTATTGATGCATATTTTACACTTCGCTAATCTAAGATATATATCTTATTGCATGCAGATTTGAGAAAAAAGCTATTAAAATTCCATGATGATCAACCAAGGTGCTTGAACCTCTTGCGTGGGTTCTTCTTTTGGCTTCAAGTGAGTGTTACATTTTCACCTCATCTTTTGGAAACTCATTTGAATTGAACCTAGTTCGTGAAAACCCTTTTCTAACATGACATGGTGAATGTTGACAGTTAATTTTGAACTAAAGAACTTTTGTTTTATGTTGAATCAGTGTCTAACATGGGAAGGAGCATTCAAACCGTGGAATGATCCAAAATTTCTCGCAGTGGACCAAATGCGTCCTCAACGAAAAATCAAACAAGCAACGAAGTAATGAAAGGAAAATAGCTTACTCTTGTGGAAGGAATGCATTTTCTTTTATCTTAATCTCAAATATTATTCTGGTTCAAAACCTTATGAAGTTGAAATATATATTTGGAAGAGGAGAGTTAGTGGATCTTATATGCATAATACTTTTGCTGGTAATGGTTACCATGAGGAGATAAATTCCCTTAATTCTGAAAGTGATTCTGAATGCCTTTTCTGCAACATGAGTTATTGCGTTTCGGTTTTTTACTGTGTTGTTTCTGATTTTATTGAGCTGTAATATATATGTTGTCCGTTGAGTACAGAAATGATTCAGATAATCATCTTCAATGGACTTCCAGCCATCGTAAATTCTGCAATTGTCATGTTCTTCACTGTCTTGCTAAGAGTCTCCTTGAGACCGTGTTGATGAACGTGTGACACTTTTGTTGTCAAACCAATGCCTTTTGTTATCATTTGTTCTATATATTTTGTACTCTATATTAGCCTAAGTTATATATTATAACTTATGCTAGTCAGAACCTGCAACAAGTTATTGTGCAGCCAAGTATGGTAGAAGTGGTAGTAGGTAGAATAGTTGATAGGAAAATACTTTTGTAATGAATCAAATGATGGCTTTATATAGCCAGCCGTGTAACATCGCGTGTGTGATTGAAATAAAAAAATTTCCTCCTCTTTGTTGTTCAAAACCATCAGACCGTGATCTGTTAGGCATAGGTGTTGTGAGGTTGATCCCATGCATCTTGTCTTGTGGCTATATACTCAACCTGTGCTGTAGATAATGAGATAGAATTTTATTTCTTACTCATCCAAGCCACAAGATTTGCACCAACAAAAAGCAACCTCTAGAAGTACTTTTTTTTTTTATCATCGGCATTACCAGTCCAATCGGCATTAGAATAACCAGCAAGATCTGGATTAAAGTCCCGAGAGTACATGATCTCATAATCTACAGTTCCATCGACATATCTAATGATATGTCGTACGGCGCTCATGTGAGATTCCTTGGGATCAGCCTAAACGCGCGCACAAACTCCTACACTAAAGGCTATGTTAGGTCTACTAGTAGTGAGATTGAGTAAACTACCTATAATACTCCTATAAGTGTTTCATGCTCTTGTCTTTTTTTATTAAATAAAATTGTAAGGTATCGAATTTCTAGTAAACGACAAATTTTTATTTTGATGACACGTTATTATAATTGTTGCATACATGTTTTAGTGCTTAAATTTTAAGAATTAAATCAATCGGATATCATGCACCAAACAACTCCATATTCATCCCATCATACTTATTTTTTTTTCTCTCTCTCACTCACGGTTTTCCTTCACTAATGCATTCCCATTTAATTTTTTAAACCGACTTTTCATTTTTCTCCACTAAACATACCACTTGAATCATTTACTGAATGCCATAACCTCAAAATCACTTACTGACATTATGGTAATTATAAACAAAATTTCCATTCAAATGAAAAGGGTGCCTACACGTTTTTTTTTAACCCATAACCCACCATTTATACACCTAATTAATATTCCACTACCATTGTTTTAAATTCCATTTTGGTTACTACCAATTACCATCATCATTTTTGCATTTGAAAAACAATAATCTCCTATAACCTGTAGGGCCCCATTTCCTTCCCCAAACTATCATACCCACACATAAATTATTTTGCTTTTCTTCCCATAGACTAAGGCACTTTGAATCTAAAGAATTTTCTAAAGAAGAAGTGAAGAGGACGATGTATTTTATTGAGGGGAAGAGGATATTCAAACTCCAAGTCTTTAAGTTAGGTGTGTTTCGGCACTTTTGTAAGTGAAGTAAAAATTATTTGTTTTCGATTTACATTCAAATTGTTATTGTGTTACTCATGAGAGAATGGAAGCACCCTTTGATATTTCAGATAAGAGATAATTTATGACACATGAAAGGGGTTATTGAAACCCAAAAGTAAACGGGACGGATTTATCATCGATTCGCTTTGTAGAATTGACGGTGACACAAATAACCAAAGTTGCATTTCTGAAAAAATATTTTTTTTACCATTTATTTAAGTGTTTCCCACTGAATATTACTTGTGATACTCACTCTTACAAAATTTACAGGTTCAACGAAGGCATGTCAGGGTTTGACATGGTGGTAAGTGCCTGGCGATTGAAATGCTTTTAACTTTTTAGTAAAGTTTTCATTCGTGTAAGTTTGTTTATGAATACCTAGACAACACTTTTAAAATGTTTAACTTTCTATTTCCCCTAATTTCATATGTATTGCATGTGACTATAATTTAGAAACGTTGGAAAGATTACACATGAAGTTTATTTATTGCTAGATTGAATTTTAAATTCTGTTCTCCTACTTAAGAATGGTATACTTGGACTACAATGCATGTTTTAGAGTGAAATCAGTGGATTTTGAAAGGACTATGAATCTTTTAATAGGTTTCTTTGGAATTACCCTAAAATATTATCTAGAAAGAAAGTTATGTCCATTTGATAGACTGTGTCGAGTCAGTTTCGAATTTTCTGTCCATCATAGTTGAACAATATTTTCATGTTTCAAATATTATCATCGAGAACCCAATTTTTTATATGATGTACGTATATGAATGTCATAGTCTCTGTTAAAATTTCATAAGCCTTAGTCGACGTTTGTTAGGCCAAACATTTTTTCTTTCCGCTGCTGCGCAACCGATAGTTGCTGAATTTTCTCGAGATGTTTTTCAAAATCAAATTTCACCATAATCGTGTAAATCTATGTCGACACATATCTCCCATTATTATTCTTTTATATTTTAAAATCCATAATTTTTATTAGTTACAATTTATTTTGATTAACATTAGAGAGCCCTAACTAAAAAGATTTTTTTATGTAACGCTTCGAATTTCAAGCATTTTTTTGGGGGCGTTACAACTTGGTATTAGAGCATGGTTCATTTTATGTAGACTTAATTTTTTTAACAAGGATCCTTAGCACTATGCCTGCCATAGCTGCGCCATGCCAATTTGGAGGTTAAGAAAGTTTTATAAATATGCTTGTATCTATGTGATGAGAATGAAAAAGTTTGTTCTAGATACAACATTTGAAATGTATGTACGAATATTACTATATGTTGGAGTTTGAATATTTTTTTTGTACATAATCATTATCGCACCAAGCAATTTGAGAACATGACGAAACTGAATGTTTATTTAAGTCCTAGAGAATTAACTAAAACTTATTAGATACCCATTAATTGGACTTCGAATAATTGGTATGACAGAGATGATACATATTAAGAAAACTTGTAGGAAGACGAGTTCATTGACGTCTCGTCGATTTGAGATCATGAAGCAATATGAAGAGTATCGGTGGAATCTAGCACACAATAAGGCCAGCACATTTGGTAGATGTTAGTAAGGTAAAGGGAGGTTACACGACTTGTCCATATGGTCACTGGTCATTAGGCCACCCGTCTTCTTGTTGATACCTTGCCAGAAAAGTGGCTAGAGGTGGCCAAATCGATCTATAATTATTTATGGGAGGTTACCATGCCTACCTTGCCTTGTGAGATTGATTATGAGGCTTTCAGTGCAGAGCTATTGAAAAGTGGGAGTTGGCCAGACTTACGATAGACTCTCTAGGTACATGCCACACCTAGTGGATATAGAAGCAAAGAAGGCGAAGAGGTTCGAGCTGGGTTTGCGTTCCGAGATTGGTGGGATAATGGCATCTCATCAAATTACCACCTATAGTCGGGCTTTACAAACTGCTCAAGCAATCTCAAATAGGTTAGATATTGACCAAACTTTTCAGCAAGGGACCGAGCCTTCGAGAAAGCGGAAATGGAATGGGTCTAACGAAGAAAGAGGAGAAGGACAAAATAAGAAAGTCAACTCCGGATCAAGTTTCGGACGAGTCGTTTCGCCCTGTCTAAAGTGCAACAGAACACATAGGGGTAAATGTCTATTTGGAAGTAATATATGCTATCGATGCGATAAGGTAGGTTGTGTTGCTAAATATTGTCAGTAGGTCCCCTCGAAGGAAAGTAACGAGCAAGAAAAAGAAGGTAAGGCTAGAGTCTTTGCTTTAACTCATGATGGGATAACAGAGGACCCAAACGCAGGTAATTTCAAGGACGAAATTCTTTTAAGGATGGGAGATTGTAACACCCCGAAATTTTAGAATAAAATTTATTTGTTTGTTATGTTATATTTTGAAAGTTTGAGGACTAAAATGGAGTAAGTTTTAAATTCTTATTTTTATGTGGGTCAAATAATTAGATTTTGATAAAACGGGATTTTGTGTATCAATATTATACTCGTTTGATAACTCGTAATTAATTATGAATTTTAGGCTCGAGAAATATTTAATTTGAATAAGTTATGTCCAAGATATTGTAATTTTAAGAATGTGAACTTTCAAAATTATTTAAATTGGTTAGTTGATTTACTGCATTGGAGCCAGCCACGTCTACTTGAGTTGTCATTTCTTGTGACACGTGCATTGTATAGTAATATGATATTATATCGTTGAATGTCACTTCACATATACGATATATACATACATGGGTATTAACCATATTTTAATATGTATATTTTTACTTAATAAGATAATTAACAAACGAATATGTTATTTTATTATTTAATCACATTTTGGAAAAAAGATTTTAACCATATCATATTATTGTTAAGATCCACCATCATTAGTTGAGCTTTGATGTGCATGTGTACTGTATAGATTTTACAAAGATAATATTATATAATATTTTTATTTCCTAATCATGTTTATCTTAAATGTTGAATAAGAGATTTAGTCATATCCAGATTTTCTTCCAATTGAGGACCACTGGTTTCATGTGGATTATTGAATATGAATTTTGCAAATAGTAGTATATTAATCCAAGTTATTGGTGAACCAATAGTTTTATTTATGTAATTATATTTAAAGGTATTGACTTATCAGAAATATTTGATCGGTTTACGTGTGTAATGTTAGATAAAGATAAAAATCAATTTTCTAACTCATGATTGGTTGGTTGGTTGTATCGATAACCCTTCAAAATAATATTATATTATACAACAATTTATCCTTGTTTATCTATTCAAATATGTTATTTGAAGATTTCAATATGAGATTTTGATTTCGTGTGTAATTTGAAAGTCCTAGTTATGATTGGTCAGGGGCGGACGTAGAACGTAAATGTTAGGGGGGGCACAATCGAATTTGCAAAGAAGTCGAGAGAAATTTTACAATAAAAAATTTACGCTAAAAAAAAATCATACCCCCATGTAATTTTGTATTCGAAAATTTACATGGGATAGAACTTTTTCGGATGTAAAA
>CAIGRQ010115113.1:0-10720 GCA_903798375.1 Fraxinus sp. D2006-0159 | reverse complement strand
TTGAATGAACTTTAAACTTTAGGGGGCTGAAACTTAAAATTTAACCCTAATTTTAATTACAACCAAGGCCCTTAACATATCAAATTTATATCACATGCCCCCGCCTCCAAAAATTCACTCAATTTTTTTTATTATTTCTGTGGAAGAAGCCGAGGGCAGGCTCGTCGGCGCCACCCCCCAAACCAGAAGCAGCGCTCGCCACTGCAGTTGGCAATGGCGAGTGCTACTCGCCTGTAGCAAGCAATAGTGACCCGATGTTGAAAATCTACAGCGACGACTGCGACTATGTATCCAGGGCGGCGCCGATTTCAGCCACCGACGCTTTCCTCAAAATCTTTAACAGATCTGAAATTCCTTAAATTTCGAAAAAATGACTGAACCATTTCATATGCCAAATTTCAAATAATAATAGGAAAGAAGATCAAAATAACCCTAAAACTCAGAATTTTTAAAACTTCAATTTTTCAAAGATTCAACAATGGAGTGGCTCTGGTACCACTTGATAGAAAATGGATTATCGATCCAAACCCTAATTTATCAAACCCTTTAACACATATAAACCATCCATATTGAAATCAATGAGAACAACAAAATAAAAGTAGAAGTGTACCTTGATCCATAGATGTTTGATAGATTGCTTGAATGGTTATGATCTTCCAAAGTGATTCGTAGCATTCTCTTGATTTTTCTCTCTATTGATGGGGATGCAGAGAAAAATGAAAACCACGTTCACCATTGGGGACCATGACCCCAAGATAAATAATAATAACTGAATATACAGTTATTATCTTGCAGTTGTTTCAAATTGACCCCCTATTAATTTAAAACAAACATTCCGATCTCTACACTATATTCCATGAAATCTAATACCCGTTAGCCAAAATACAGCTTTAATGGATCACTTTAATTGACTAATCTTTAACAAATAGCATCACACACTCAATATATTACATGTATGGCCCCATATGTTGAAATATTCCAACAAACAAAGCTAAGGTAGCCATGGATAAAAGGGAAAAAAACTAGTAAACGTCAAACGGCATGGTTTAAAAATGAAATGAATGAGTCAGACTGGATGGTAATTTCAGAAAGTTTTGATCAGTTTACTATGGATTTGAAGTTCAGGAATGTGAGTTCAACATTATGGTAGGAATAATGCTCTAGTTCATCCAATATGATTTGGAAAAAAATAAAAATTTGTCATGCAATTGCAGTCTCTCTTTGTCTTTCTGTTTGTACAATTACAACTAATATAATCCACTCCACGTGTGCCAATTGAAATTGAAAATGCTCCAGCCTCAATTGAATATATCCAATTTACATCTTCCAGTGAGCATAAAAGGCAAAAGAATAAAACTATTCATACCGGATTTTCCTTACCGAAAATGTTACTCCCTTCACATGTGCGCGGGGGCCCGTGTGAATAGAAAAACTCCCAAAATGTTGTCTCCACGCCCTATTGTGAGTGTAGATAAAAGATTAGGTAAAAAAATTATGTAATAACTTCAAGATATGTATCAACACGTTCTTGATATGAATTAATACATCTTTTTAATTTCTATCTAGTTCTGGTCAGGACATCCAGAGCTTGAAGATTGGCTTTTTAGGACTGTTGTTGTAGATGTAAAGCAGTTTAGATCCTATCCTAGTCAAGTAGACAAGGCTATATGGCTTCTTTGATAGTGAACTTTTTTCGTTTTAAACAGTTTTCTGGCCTGGTATTCTTGTCAAGATTGTATTATTTCCTTAGAGGTTGCTTGTTGATGAGGGATTAAAATTGTGAAGTATGATGATTGAAAATTATTTTGTTTTCATGGAGAATTTGTGTGTGGAATCAAAGATTTGAAATATAGAATATGTTGTTATATTTTGATTCAGTGGTTAACGTTTATTCATTATCTTCATTAGAAAGCATGGGTGGTCATAGAGGTAAGACTAAGGAACCAATGTCATGGTCTAATGAGAATGAACACACTTTTATCATGATACTATACAATTATGTGAAAGCGGGAAAGTTTAAATGTTCTTATGTAAGGAGCACCGATTGTTCTCTGAACTGTTAGGGCATGCAAGTGTTACATGGGATCCAAATACCAACCAAGTAAATGTGACTAGTGGAGATATGCTGATGCTTAATTATTTTGTTGAGAATGGAAAACGTTTTATGGATAGGATACTTTGTAGAACATTATTTCTTACAAGAAGGATGTATATTCTTGAAATTTTAAATGGACATCTAGCCGCTTTTCATCATATTTTTTGTGTGCAGAAACATATTTTTAGAAATTTTTGTGATACTTTGAAAAAGAATGAGTTGTTGAGAGATGGGAAAAAAAGTTAACGTTGAGGAGGTTGTTGCTATGTTTTTTTATGATTATAGGGCATACTACACGATATAGTGTTATTAGCGATCGTTCTCGGCACTCCAATCATAGAATATCAATATGGTTTAAGTGAGTTTTACGGACCGTTTGTTCATTAGGCACATAGATAATTCGTCCAACAAATCGAGATATTGTACATGAGAGTCTTTTGTGCAAATATCTTTACTTTAAGGTTAGCTTTTTATTTGTATTCTTTTTTAGCACAATAACTTCTCTTTCGTTTTCATGTTACTGGATTGTGTAGGTGCAATAGACAGAACACGTGTTTTAGCTTGGCTCCTGCATTGAGAAAACATCTTTTTTGTGGAAGGAAAACTAATATAACACAAAATGTGATGTCGCATGTGATTTCGATATGAAATTCATATTTGTATATATCGGATGGGAAGGTACCACTAAGGATTCGCGAGTATTTATTGTCGCAGCTACAAGAACATGAAACAACCTTTCTACGCCACAGGGAGGTACATTCTAATATTTTAATGGATGGTTAAATATGTTTATAATTGTCCGATATTAAAGCATAATAATCTTGTAGATTAATTTTACATTGTTGATTCTGACTAAAAATACCTGCTTAGATTTCTTGCCCCTTATCGGGGTCGAAGATATCATCTATGTGATTATAGTGGACAAGGAAGACCATGTGGAAAGGAAAAGCTGATCAACTATAGACATTCCTTGTGTCGAATTATTGTTAAACATTGCATTGAAGTGTTAAAAGCAAGATTTCCCATTATACAATTAATTACCCATTATCCACTTAGCAAGCAAAGATAAATTCCTGCAACATGTTGCACAATGCATAACTTTATTAGTGAGGAGCACGCTTTAGATCATCTTTTCACTCAATATTCATTAGAGAATATAATATTTGAAGATGCGTTGGAGTCAAATGAAGATTTAGAAGCTATACAATTTGATGCTAGTCAAAAGCTCAAATGGGACAAGTGAGGGATCAAATTGCCACACAAATGTGGAATGACTATTCAACAACTCATACATGATTTTAGATTTATTTTATTGGTTTCATTTTCCAACTGTGTTTATTTCCACTATAAATATCTAAGATTGTAAATTTAGTCAAGTTGTTATTGAATTGTTTATTGCAACCGCTTCATTCACAACCACATTATGTAGTTCTTACTCCACATCATTAATTTTTTTTTTCCATTTTTTTTGCCAATTCAATTTATTTGTTTGTTTGAATTTTGATTTCTGTTGCGAGAAAAGTACATTATAAAATTTACCAACTTGGAATGTATATTAATTAATAATATAGTAGCATGAAATTATTTTATTTAATTGAATAATCAAAATTCATTGAATAAATTATCATAAAATATTTTCTACAATTTTTCATTAAACTTTAAGACGTTAAACTCCATCACTCACCACGTTTCGTTAGTTACTGAACTTATACTCTCGTTATGCTTTACTCATTGAACTTTAATATGTTTCCACTAGTTACTGAACTTTATAATGTTTTCAAGTAAAGTTGATTTTATATGATTATCGACCTAGATCAAGAAAATAAAATAAAATAAATATGGACTAGAAATAAAACTCTCAATCTAAGACGAGAATATTAATATTGGTTAAGAAGATATAATTTCTATAGTCGTCAAAAGCTATGTTCAAGAGGTAAGAAGAATGTTATCATCAAATTGAAGGGTGTCGTCTTCATTCACGTTATTTTATATTTGAAAATTTTCAATTTTTGAACAATTGGATTCAATGAGAAAAATTCAGTAACTATTCAGAAGCATTTTGAAGTTCGGTTAGTAAAGCATGACAAAAGTTTAAGTTTAATGAATAATGAAACATAGTGCAGTGATGGAGTGCAAAATATAAATTTCAATGACCGCTCGAAAGTATTTTAAAATTCAGTAATTAAAGAAACATGGTAAGTAATGAAATGCAATTAAAGTTCGATAACCACTCGAAAGCTTTTTAAAATTAAATAAATAAAACTTGACGGAAGTATAAGTTCAATGACTAATGAAACATTTAACTCCTAAAACAAGGTTAAGCAATTATGGTGATGAAAAATGGAGAGGCTACATCTTTTCATTTACTATAAACATCAAAACTTGAAACGAACAAATAAAGCATAAATTAACTTACTATACTTAATTTTAGTTATAAATTTATGATAATTTTAAACTTTCCTAGTTGATAGAAGACGTTCAAATGATCCAGAAAGCATATATTTCAATTAATGACGAGAAATATTGCTATCTTCCATTGGCAGTGTTCACTTACCATACTTTGAGTCATTAATTTTTTTATAATTTTAGATTTTTACAGCTGATCGAAGAATGTCTAAAGGATTCAAATGGCGATGAACGTAAATTTCATGTAATAACAAGAATGTAATTTATAGATAATTGAAATCGGCCCATTAACTTTTCCTATTAATGATAGTTATAACGAGAAATTTAAACAAAACTAGGATTTGATTTCTCAAGAGTAGTTATAGTAACCTTTATTTGAATTAGATAATAGGATTGTACACGATGAATCAGCTAGGCTGAGGAGGAAGCACTTCCACTTGTTGTTCTAGGTGGGAGCAATTTATCTCCATGTGACAGGTCACGTCAGAGTTTCCAC
This sequence comes from Fraxinus sp. D2006-0159, assembly GCA_903798375.1. Classification (NCBI taxonomy): domain Eukaryota; kingdom Viridiplantae; phylum Streptophyta; class Magnoliopsida; order Lamiales; family Oleaceae; genus Fraxinus; species Fraxinus sp. D2006-0159. The sequence continues at coordinate 5,723 of CAIGRQ010115113.1, read as the reverse complement.
TTTATAAGAGTACTAGGAAAATTATGTTCAAACATAAGGGCATGTTTTTCTCATATCTTCAAAAGATGATAAAGAGCTTAAATCTATACAAGAAGCTATATTTAGCCATGTAAAGGAAAAATAGAAGATTGCAATAGAAGAAGAGATAGAGTTTATGAAATCTAATAAAGTCTCGAACTTGGTTGATCTTCCATCTGGTCGGTAGGCTATTTGGAACAAATGTGTTCTCTAGATAAAGCGAAGGGCTGATGGGTTTATAGATAGGTATAGGGCTTTCTTGGTGGTAAAAGAGTTATACTCAATAGGAGGGTACATGCAACAATTCATTTTCTCTACTCATATCCAATTAATATAAATTATGCTAAGCACTCGGGTGACATGGTAAATTACAATGGGTGGTAAGAGATAATGATTGTCTACAAAATTGTTTACTCCGCCTATTATAGTGTGCCATGTCACCGGTGCTTGGGAGATCAATTTCGTGTGTGTGTGTGTGTGTGTGTGTGTAAGTAAGGAGTTAAAAAATGATATTGGTATATCTGTTAACATTAAAAATATATTCTTTCACACGATTTGAAGAGAAAAATGGTTGTAACAACCCCAACAAAATTTATACTATAACATTTTGCAGTACTTGTTCATTACAGATTTTTCTAAAAAATAAGTTACAACAACCATCGCCTTCTTCCTTTCAAAATCAAAATTGCAAAAAAGGAGAATATGGCAACTCCACTACCTTTCCTACTGGGATTTAATAAAAAAGGCAGTGATCTCTTTCCTTTCTTCTTACTTACTTCATCTACTACTAATGGCTGTCTTTTATATTGTAATACCCAAACCAGGAAAGCTATAAAAGATTTGATAGGTACTACTCATACCAACAAGGTGCACCTTCTTTTCCGAAAGTATATCGTTGAAAACTCCACAGTTAAGCGTGTTTGGCTTGGAGTAATTCCATGATGGGTAACCCACTGAGAAGTTTTATCGGGAAGCGTGTGCACCTTCTTTTCCGGAAGTTCAGCATTAAAACTCCATAGTTAAGTGTGCTTGGCTTGGAGCAATTTCATGATGGGTGACCCCCTAAGAAGTTTTTTCGAGGAGCGTGCGAGTAAGGACAAAGTATGCTGAAAAGACCCATGTTGGTATATTGGGGACGGTACGTCGTCGATCTAACGATCGGGACAGACCGTTAAGTAGGACCCGGGTCGTTACATATATACTTAGATAACACATATGTCAACAGATATTACATTAAAACTGATGGTGGAGATGTGCAATAGGGAGTAGTAATAGCAACTGTAAATTCCAACATAAAAATGTCTTCGTCATTGGTATTATAAGACCACATGTCCATCCAAATAGTCCAATGAAATTCTAGTCCATCTCACGTCATCACCTAGCTATCCTCAAAGTACTCCACATAGCCTCTAGTCATGTTGATCTGAGAAGGAAGATAAATTGATCTACAACTCGTGAATGAAATATGGTGCAAGTGTGCAAACGATGCATGAAATGAAATGAGTAATTCTTAATTTCCATTTTCTTTGGGCCTATACGGAGTCATTGTTGTATACTTGAGCTCAAATTAATAAAGTGGCAACTAACATCACATAATATTGGCCAGTACTGAATTGCCTTCTCTCGGCTAGTTTTTAAGTAATTTCTCTCTTTTGCCACTAGTGAAACTTGAACTTTAATACTGATTTCTCAGCTCCAACAGTCACTTAAGGTCAAGTTCACACCCGGTCATTGAATGGCTCATTCATTATCCATCTCTCGTGGCTGCCCCCAATGACCATTTTTTGTACCAATGAATGCTCATGACATACAATTATTTTATACATGGTTGGTACTTCAAAATTGTTTAAAACACATAACTTCAACATCATAATTTTCACTCATTTCAATATATGAAAACATGATATATTGTAAGTAAGTTTGCATTTACCTCAGTTCCAATTTACTGCAGGATATTAAACTATCTTACTTCAACATGTCGATAAGCACATAGCATTTTACATGTCACCTCAAGGCACACAAGTCAAGTAGAAACATATTTTACTCACAGTTTTGAAGAACTGAATCCAGCAACCTCTTTGGTCTCTTTCTTTAAATAAAGCCCTTTCTACCTTTCATAATTTCTTCCCATTGGCTGATTTGGAGGTGAGATTATAATAGGAATATTTTTCCTCACTTTCTTAGTCTTTAAGATAGGAAGCTAGACCACAACTTTAGAAAGCTGCTGGATCATCCCTATCTGTTCACTTCCATAGACTTTAAGATTGCAAAATAGGCCACAACTTTAAGGTTAAGGTTGAACCCCAACCTTGGGGGCCTGCCCTGCCTTGGACCTCGGTGAAAGAGGTAAATCGCAGGTTATACCTCCAAGGGTACAGGGTGGAAGACTGCTTATACACTTGCACTTGTCCACGGGTCAAATCCATATTTCAGGATTCGAACCTTTGGCGCGACAGCTTCAAACAAAGTTGGAACTTTTCCACCTTCCCTTTTTACCAATTGAAGATGTGCCCTAGGGGCAGTAGGCCACAACTTTAGAAAGCTGCCAGAATAGCCTTAATATGTTTAATATAGTAAAAATAGACTACAACTTTAGAAAGCTGCTGGATCAGACCTATGTGTTCACTAACTTGGTCCATAAACCTTTCAAGTTGCTGGATCCTCCATTTGTCTTCACTTCCTTTGTGTTCACATATTTTATTTTTTATATACATATTTTTTTCTTTGGATTTAAATCCTAAATTATTTATTTATCTTAATTAACTATTCATAATTATATGTTATTCTCGATAATTTAGTTATTCATGAAATGTTCAAAATTCTAACAACAAATTTGAGGATATTACAGTAAAGATTACAAAGAAACATTTTTATCAGTAGTGAAATTTACTTTTATTCGCCTACTCTTAACTATTGTAACGCTTTAAGATTAGAATTACGTCAAATGGACGTAATGATTGTCTTCCTCAATGGAAAATTAGATGATGACAACAACCATAAGTTTCATTATAATAAGCCAATAAAGTTTGTAAATTGCAAAGATCAATCTATGACCTAAAGTAGTCTTCTATACAATGATACTCGAGATCTAATAAAGTTGTGATCTCTTACAACTTTGTCATGTTGGAGGAAAATCAATGTATTTATCTAAAAAGGTCTAATGAAAAGTTTATAATTTTATCTCTTTACATAGATGACATCTTATTGCTTGAAAATGATAAGGAGTATATTGAGACCATTAAAAAATGGTTGTCCTCAAATTTTGAAATTTCAAATTTTGAAATGAAGGATATGGGTGAAGTAGATTACATGCTTTGTGTTAAAATTCATAGAGATCATTTGAATGACTTTTTACTTTGACACAAGATTCGTATATAAAGAAGACTCTTGAATGTTTCAAAATGTAGAATTGCACCCCCATTGACTTTCTTGTATTGAAGGGCAAAACTCTAAGTCATTGTTATTTCCTAACACTTATGAGGAAAAAGAAGACATGTCTAGAGTCTACTTCAGTCGAGAGCTCGATGTACACTACGATATTTACTCATCTAGAAATTTGTTATGTTATTGATCTAGTCAGCATGTATCAATCTAATATGGGAAGAGGATATTGAGATACGTGAAAGGTACTATTATGCTATCAAAGAATGATTTGTGCTTAAAAGGATATACATATGCTGATTGGGATGAAGACCTAGATGAGCGTACATCTATTTTTGGATATGTGTTGTTTCTTAATAATAGTGTCATCTCTTGGAGTAACGAGAAACAAGCATTTATTTTCTTGTCAAAATGGAAATAGTATTTGTGTCTTCTTCAATAGTCCAAGAATCTCTTTGGTTAAAGAGATTCTTTCAGTATATAAGAATCCTTAATGATGATGTTGGATCTATATTGATTTACTGTAATAGACAAGATGCCATAGCATATAATAAGGATCTCAAGTATCATAGCAGTCAAACACATGGATCGAGACATCGTAGCAAAGAAAGAAATGACATTACAATACATTTCTACACATCTTATGGTAGCAGAACCACTTGCTAAATCGATGCCTAGAGATGCCTTTTTGACACATGTTAAATCTCTAGGATTATGTAAATTTACTAATGTATTTTGTAATCTCTTAAATGTACATTAATAAACAAATCATTTTGATTTTATTCTTTATTGTGATACATATGAGTAATACATATGCATACATAGAAATTATGTCGAATAAGTAGAGACTAACTCAGTCACACAAACAATCGCCTCAAGCATTTTGAAAAATGCTGAGATAAGATATAATGATCACGTTGTGTACTTAATCCAATTGCTTTGATAAAGAATCAAGATGAGTTACTATAGGTAATCAAAATGAATTTCACTGTCCATTAGAAATATTTTAGCTGCCAAATCGAGTTTCGATTGAAATTGACTAGAGGAACAAATATAAGAAGAACTCAAGTTAGGCATCGAGGAATGCATGAACAAAGATCTGTATAATGTATTTAATTTATAGAATATGACATACTTCATAAGAAATGAAGAAAATATCATAACACGTGTTTTGACGACGAATGAGAAATGAAAGAATGGATCCTTATTTCTTCATTATGTGAGCCCTTGAGTATAAATAACCTCATTTATTTATGTTTATGACTTTAGGGTGTTTCTTAAGACTTCATTATAGTGTTGCTACTTTTAGCATATTGTTAATGATCATAATGATGGAGTCTTATGGGCTATGTCTATAAAATTAATATTTTAAAGTTGAGGGATTCAAGTAGAAAAGAAAGATTATTCTATCTAACACTCTTGAATTCACCGGTCGGATTATTTTAGCTATTTGAGGTTTTGAAGACAATTCTGAATACAATATATGATTTAGAGTTATGTTCTTGGTTAATTGATGGGTAAAAAATACTTGAAATAAATGCTATAAAATAAGTGTAGGGTATAACAAGAAATGTTATTCCTCTTACAGAGCTACTACATATCTCTTATAAGTGATAACATCTAACTAATGATTGTTGATTTCAGGTCAAGTCCATCATATGTCAGTGGGAGATGTTAGAAGCTGTCTTATGTAGTATGAAATAGGTTAGAGGAGAAATTATTTGATCTGTAGAATAACTTCCTACCACCCATAACCAACAGTAATGCCCCTTGATCAATAGTGACATGAGAGCAGGAAGTTAATATTCTTTCAAGAAAATACAATATTTATTTGTATGAAAAAATGGTCCTAAATTGAAAAGGCAAGAAATCTCCATTTTGGGCATACAATCATCATATAGAGGCGATTTGCATTGCGATAAAGAAACTCCTTCGTTTGTGATCGAGTCTTCGACCAACCAGCACAAGTAAAAGCAAAGCAATTGATTCAATAAAGTTTATCTGGGGATTTCTTCAAATTCAAGTAATTTTCAACTTTTGATCATTTAGAAGCATGCTGGGTAAAGTTTAACAATGGAAAATATGAAGACAAAAGTCATTAAAAATCTGTAAATTATTGAAGAAGAGATTTAAATGATATAATTTGTTACCTTTTTAACAACATCAAGTGATCACAACAAAGAAAATTTCTAGGTTTAAGGTTCAATACCCATAGACATTACAATAGAATTTAAAATCCAAAGTAAAGAAAAATCACCTCTACATTACATCATACATGCCATCAGCTAGAATTTCAAGCTATTGATAAGTGTGTTTTCACACAC
>CAIGRQ010115073.1:0-12038 GCA_903798375.1 Fraxinus sp. D2006-0159 | reverse complement strand
AATGATATTGTTGATAATTGATAAATGGAGAATCGGAGATTGGAGAATGTAAATTGTATAGAGTAGATAATGAGAGAATCGATATTGATATTGATGGAAAAAAAGTTTGAACCAATGGGTATTAATAGAAAAAAAAAGTTAGGGACCAGAACAGTCACTGAATATTTTAAATTTATTTTATTTATTTTTTTATTTTTTTAAAAACGTGGACGAGCCACGAGCCGCTCGCTCGTTAAATTGCTCATGGCTCGTCCACTTAATTTTTTTTATATAGGTAAACGAGCCACGAGCCGAGCCTACGAGCCACGAGCTGGCTCGTAGGCTCGTCTTGGACGAGCCTATGCACGAGCCACGAGCCGAGCCTACGAGCCACGAGCTGGCTCGTGGGCTCGTCTTGGACGAGCCTACGAGCCGGCTCGTCACGGCTCGTCTATAGCGACGAGCCGCCTACTCGGCACATCACACGAGCTACCCCGCTCGGCTCGTGTTCGAGCTCGTTTTTTTACGAGCTCATGCGGCTCGTGGGCGTGAACAGTACGAGCCGAGCGGGCGAGCCGACGAGCCGCTCGGCTCAATTGCCACCACTAGTTGAAAATGAGTAGAAGAATGAAAATGAAAATTTTAATATGTACCAAACGGGGCTAAATGAAAAAATTATAGTTATAACTAATAAAAATAATTTTTACAATTTTCAATGGGCGTCGTTATATCTGAACAAGTGTCTAAAATTTACAGGGTACATCCAAGTTGGCAAAGGAAGGATATTGCTGAGCTTGCAACCTCAACGTGGAGAGTTCGATTCCTGATTGGAATAGGTAAGTGATGTAATAATCAATATTGGTTGGAGCAGTTTGGTGATTTAATAACTATGGAGGAAGGCTCTCTTGGGGTCAGGAGTATAAGGGGTGCTCGAACCCTGGTCAACTTGGACATAACCCGCGGTTTACTTTCACCAGTTACTGAGAGGCCGGTGGCTGGTGGTCCAAGAAATTAGTCTGGCTAAACTGGAATACCTGGTACCAAAAAAAAAATAAAAAAATGTCTAAAATTTATGAGCCATGACCCCCACCCCCCAGTGTCAAAATCCAAAATTTATACATTTTTAACAGATCTCTCGACTTAGCCACAAGTCCTTATTGATCTTCAAGATCCTTCCCAATTTCGACAACATGGAGTCGTCACTGAGTGCTGCATCAACGGCGGCAACCGGCGGTGGGAACGGCGTAATTATTCCACAATCCAACGACCCATCCCCTATGGAATCGTCAGCCACCGCCGCCGCAACTCCGACGGACGATTCAAAACAAAACTTAACCCTAGTTATTAATTCAATCCAGAAAACATTAGGCATCCTCCACCAGCTCTACCTTACCGTCTCCTCTTACAACGTGGCATCCCAATTACCCCTTCTCCAGCGCATGTAATAGCCTAACTAATTTATTTCATCAATTACTATTTTTCCTTTTTTAACCGAGTAAGTCCATTTTTCTTTTTTCTTTTTTTTTTTGTTTTAATTTAAAATTTGATCTTCTTTGTTGGAATAAATAGGAATACTTTAGTGTTGGAACTGGATAATATGACGAAATTATCGGAGAACTGTAATATTCAGGTGCCCATGGAGGTTCTTAAGTAAGTTTTTCTTTATTACTAGTATATATTCGGTTTTATTGGTTCAATAATAAATATGCATTTTCTTTATTCTGTCTGTAGTTTGATAGATGATGGGAAGAATCCAGATGAATTTACGCGGGATGTGTTGAATAGTTGCATTGCCAAAAACCAGATTACTAAAGGCAAAACAGACACCTTCAAGGTTGGTCTTTTTCTTTAAAACCGTGCATGTGGTTTTTATGTGAAGTGGTTTATTTTCTCATTTTTGAATTAGTTTTATGGCTGATTGCAACCTGTATTTTGCTTAGGTATTAAGAAGTTCCTTTCATTTGGTTCTTTTGTAGTATTTACCTGCAACTGATGTATATGGTTCATTGTGTTATCGAACTCGAGTGCATGTGTGCATTTTCTCAAGTAATTTTGTTCCTGTTCCCCGTTAAACAAATATATTCTTGAGCAACAAAGAATGATTTTTACATCTAATCCAAAAAAAAAGAGGTAGGCAGAGCTCTGGTTAAAGCTTGGGAATGTACAGAACTATCTCTATACAAACAACCTGCTTGCTGAAGCAAAGAGACCTGAAAATACTTTGTGGAATCTGGAAGTATATGTAACGGTGGCAAAGAGTTCTAGTAAAGTTCAAATAGGACATTGTACTTTTAAAGAAAGCTCAATAGTAAAAGTTAAATCCTAATCAAAATTAGAACAATCATACTTGTCCAATCTGTTTGCATGAAATTAGGGAGTTGAAATATCTAGTTTGGAGAAACCATAATTAATTTGTCAGTTTCCCTTCCAATGAAGAAGAGATTCCTATCAAGGTCCGCTACTGTCTGACCTCTAGTTGAAGGTGAATGACATCATCTTTCCATTTTTTTTATACCAAGATCAACATTCTGTTGCCAAACGTAAATTCAAAATTGTTGTTAGAATTTAACGTAAGGAATAAAACTGCAAATTAGGTGAACAAAGAAAGAATAAAATAAAGAATGGAGTCTTGTGAAGTTGGCTGAGTTTATTGCATTGGCTTCCTTTAAACCTTTTACATTTCCATACAGTTGAAGGAATACCTTATTGGTCGAAGTTCATAAATTATTGCCAACCATTTGAATATTCAATCAGTTTTTTATCTAATGAAAAAAAGGATAAAATGGTCCATGTCTTAATTTGAATCTGAGCGCCATTATCCATACCCTTTACTTGTTTTTGCTATCCTAGGAAGTTTTGTGAACATATTTGTCCTTACCATTTGCACATAAAAGTCACTTAACAACTTCTCGTGTTCTATACTTTTTACCTTTTATTGTTGTTTTCTTTCCTAATTGTTTAATCAAAACCCGTTCATTCTCATCTGTTTCTAAAATCTGAATTTTGTTATACCTTGATGAGCTGATGATGCAATTCTTTGACAGGCAACCAAATTCATAGGTATTAAGACCTAAGTGATTCCTTTGATATCTTGATCTGAAGTTCAAAATTTATTTTTTTGCCCACAATTGTTGATTGCCGTTCCTTGAAGCTTGTAATTGGAAATAGTCTGTGTCTTACAAGCAAAACTACACTAATTTTCACCATTTGTTAATCATTGAATTTGTCCTACTAATTACTGTTAGAAAATAGCCATATTAATAATAAAACTTGCCATGATAGAAAATCCTTGAGACCCCATATAATTTCCTTAGGCTTTTTATAGTCTTATAAATGTTAGTATGCTAACCCTGAGGGGTAGCTCAATTGGTCAAGTCTTGGGTTTGCTCCCCAATAGTCACCAGTTCGAGTCCCCTCAGGACCACTGAGGTGAGAAACGGCTGTAAACTTCAGGGTCTCGTGAGATTAGTCGAGATGCGCACAAGCTGGCCCGAACATCCACGGTTATCAAAAAAAATAAAATGCTAGTATGCTACTATGAATTTTCATTATAGCATATCTTTAACAGTTTCATTTTCTGTACATGGCCATTTAGAAAAAAGGTCCTAAATGTGTTCGATGCGAGCTAAAGGGAAATAACTGTTATTTCTTTTATGATGCAGAGCTTGAGAAGGCATCTGCTGGAAGAACTGGAACAGACATTTCCGGATGAAGTTGAAGCATATAGGGATATACGTGCGGCTTCTGCAGCTGTGAGTTAAATTTGAATCTCTTTTTCGTAACATATTACTCATGTGAAACAATGAAATTCTTACTTTATGATATATTTTTTACTTGTGAATGTTAACTTTCCCTTGTTTCTAATTGAATTTATTACTTCAAGAATAACTTATGATTTTGTTATAATAAAATATTCTGGTTTTGATCACTTCATGTGGTTCATGAGCTATACTGTTTCATCGTCATAATATCATGTGTTAGCTTAGATGAGGAAAGGGAATACGAGGAAGTCATAATTCCTGAAAAATTCTTGACGAACAATTTGTGTACTTTTGACCATTAGGAGTAATATGTGCACAAGTTTTAGGCCGTGCTGCTGGGGAGTGGGACTTGATGTGCTGGTCTCTTGAAAAAATGTGTCAGCATGTTTGCAAGTCAATTCTTATTATGCAAAGTCTATAAGTGGCAGTAAACTGAAAATATCAGCCTTCATACATCTCTTGTTTGCATCCAATTGGACACTCTATTATCTGCTTGCTACAGTTATGTATTCATTTGTAAATATATCTGAAGCGAATGTATTCTTTGATGCCAGTTTTGATTTATCACATCACAGATATAATGTTTGGTGGTAATGAAATGAATGATGAATATAAAATGCTATAATCTTTGCGTGGCTGTGAATTTTATGTACATAGCACCACATATTTGCTTGAAATGGAAAAATATAGTATTAGGTCCAAGTACCCAACATTTTTTAATGTGTTGTAAGTGATGTGATAAGTAAATTGACTCCAGCAACCATATCAACCAGTGGAAGAATCTTATACCTGTAGAATAGTCTCGTAGATTTTAAATGGAAAAGGGTATTGTACTCCACCCCAACAAAGAAAAAAGTTGAAAAGGAAAAGAATGAACACTTAAAACTGTAAGGTAGAGAAGATATGCAACTTCTGGAAGTGGATGAAGTGGACTCAGATGACCGAGTAGCAAAAAATTTGTGATTGGATAATGGGGTTTGGCTGGTTTATAACATAAGGACTGTTGGCTTAGCTGGATATATATGTTTGACAACCTACTTTGTTTATTTCATGTTGTTAAGCATAATATGGTTTTCTATGTAAATAAATAGATCTTTCTAACAAGCACTAAACAAATTGAGTTTGTTTCACTCATATATTTTTTTTCCTTGTAATGTTATATTGCAGTTGGAAACACTTTTTTAATTTGACGTTGTAAGCCTAACTTTTTTGGTCTAACGCAGGAGACCAAACGGTTTGCACAAGCACAAAGCACGTTACCAAATGGTGATGTGAAGGTGAAAACTGAGATTTAAGAACCATGGTGTCGAGGAACTGGGTTAATTCAGTCAACATGTGTTTAATGTTTGAAACATGAGGCTTGTATAATAGTTTGCTTTTATTTGGTTTTTGACGATATATTTTAAGAATGTTGCTTTGCATGAACTGTGAAACTTGGAACTATGGATGTCAACCTTAAGTCGAAAGTTAATGTTTATATATCATTCAGACATTGACATTGAGTGCTGTACATAAATGACATGGGTGTATGCATATGCCTTGAAATAGCCAAGGATGCCAATTAATTGTTGGGTAAACCACCATCTAACCATATAGAGCTATTCAATTAAACTATTTTAGCTGGCTTGTAGCAAGAAATCAAAAGCAGATGAACGTGCTGGAGCAGAAATTGTTCGTGGAGATGAAGAGTGCTACCAACACTCCATTGAGCTCCTAGAAGAGCTGGGATTTCCCAGAGGTGTGCTTCCTCTCAAGGACCTTGTAGAATGCGGAGGAGTTCGTGAGACGGGGTTTGTTTGGATGAAACAGAAGGCTCCCTATGAGCATTTCTTTGTTGGGAGTAACACACTTGTTAGCTATGCCAATGAGGTTACTGCATATGTGGAGAAAGGCAAAATGAAGAAAATGACTGGTATAAAGAGCAAACAGTTGTTTTTGTGGGTGCCAATAGTTGAAATGAGTATTGAAGAATCTGATGCTAAGAAAATTCATTTCAAGACTCCTATGGGGATTGGTAGGTCATTTCCTGTAACTGCTTTTATGAGTCCAGATGACAAGAAAGTTTATCTGGAGAATGTCAAAAGAGCCACGATGAATTAAAGGGCTCATGAATATACACGTTGTTACCCTTTTTCTGCACTTCCATGTGTTATTGTTGATTGTTGTTATTGATTGCAATTTTAATTGAGTCTTGATGAATTTTTGAAATATATTTATTCTTTGAACTCTATTGCACTTATTTACCATGCCCAAGAAGTGACATTAGAGTCGTATGGAATAGGATCTAGAAGTCAGGCTACTTGTTAGGTTACAAAATACGTGTTGACATTATCTTAACCAATAATTTAAAAAAAGTTTTTGTAATCAATGACCTAAATCTTGCCACGTCATTTTGTTAACACTTTTATAAACCATCTTTGTACAAGTAGCATAATTGTATGATCTAGCTTAAGTACATTGAATAGATGAGAACACGAGTATCACAATTAGACCTTGTTTGATCTCCATTTTTTTTTTCAAAATATATATTTTTTCTTTTCTTTCTAACCACACATTTTTTAACAAAATAATATTATAGACATTTTAAAAACTTTTCCTTCCTTTTAAACCGTACATTCTTAGTGAATCTACTACTCCAAAATACATTTTACACAAAAAAGGGCTCGAGCAGGCCTTTAAATGGCTAAATTGCATGCGCCTACTGTACTCTACTGCTGGATCCCGTCCTGCGAGTCCCAGATCCCTCACCCCTGCAAACTCCATCACTCGCGTCGCGTGGGGATGAAAGTAATTATATTCGAGTTGGAGAATTTGTTAGGTGCTTAATCAATTTGGGGGGGGGGGGGGGGGGTGGTCTGTGCAAAAATTCTGAGTAGGCATTTTCAACAACGAAATAGAAAATATTTACAGGAGAAAATTATTTGAGGATCTTACGCCCTGCCTCGCTCAATGGGTGAGTGAGTCGCTTCTTCGTTCCAATAATTCCCTCGTGATTGCAACAAATCATTCCATTTTCAGATCCTTTAATGTCATTTCAGTTTCCTTTTATAAAAGTCAACTTTATGTACTAGACTTGGGTGATCTTGGGATGTTAATTAATTGTTAGGTGCACCAATTCAATTATTGTTATAGCTTGGGAACTAACCTAACCCAGTCTTTCCAGCTTGCTGTATACACACCCCATCATGTATTGCAACAGGAACGGAGCCACATTATGAATTGTGGGCTCAAAAATGAAAATTTTCGGGTCAAAAATGAAAATTCTGAGAGTCAAAAAGTGCAAATTCTGGTTATAAAAAAAATTGTGGGGTCAACTGATCCCACAAGACCCCATGTGGATCCGTCCATGTATTGCAATAAAATTATAATTTATGCATTCATTATTGAACAATGTTGATTCCATTCTAACATAGACGGATGTTAAATACCAGTGAAACTGAATAACATTCTCAAAATTAAGGAATCAATATATGCTAACTGTGTGCAATTAGGATAATTTTGCACAAGTGTTGTATTCTTCAAATATATAAAAATAAATTCTTCTATAAAGGAGCATTTTAGGATGAAGGAAAGAAAACAATTTGGATTTGGATGTTATACAATGGAAACCGTATAAATTTCTTCCTAGTTTGATATAAAAACAATGTTATTCGTTACAAGTAGTGATCTTGATTCATTTTCTAATTTTATAAAATGCATTGCGACTCTATTAGAGAATTAGAGGTCATTGTCACCTAAACAGATGATTATCATAGGTGATGAACACCATTGCTCTTGGTATACCATAGGTCACTTCACATAATAAAGAAGAAAGAAATGATTTAATCGGATGCTGATCTGAATCAAATACAACATTTGATGTATTGGACCATACATTTCACTAAGAACACATATTCTTGGTTTTTTAGACATAATTGTGCTATATAGTATTATTCTTTGACTGTATTTTTTCATTTCAATAATGAAGAAAATCGAAATTCAAGGTTGTCTTATGTTTATTTGTGTTTGTCAATGGCAAATGCGACTGACATCAAATGTTAGGCTCTGTGTATGATTTTATACTTTGTTTCCTTATGCAAAGAATCTTTTCTTGAAAAGTAAACAATCCCTACACTTTGGGTTATGGAAAAGTTCCCTCCCTCCTTTCCACTTTTCAACTACTCCATTCTCGAGTTGATTAGAGCATCCAAACAACTTGAATAATTAAACAAGTAGTTTAATTTCAGGCAAATAAGTGCAATATATATATATATGGCACGTAGTGCACTTCGCATTTCTCGTATTAATAATTAATTAATACTAAAATTGAAAAACAATAGGAATACTTTATATCGTAGACGACAAGTCCGTTTACTTTGATCAAATAAAGCATGGAGAATTGGACCAAAATAATTGCAACTTTTAGCAAGAAAAGGTACACACACGACACCGACTTTAAAGATTGAAGAAAACAAGGAAAAAGGAGTTATGAGAGAGATAATCAAGGAAATTTTTTTGGGTTTTTTAGGTCAAATAGTGTAATTCGGGGACATGAAGTCAAAAAAGTGGTTGTAAATTCCTGTTTTGCACAAATATCAAGAATTCATACTGTTATGTACGTGGGATGGATCAATCTTTAATCAAAATTCAATGAATTAAAATTCCGGTTCATGGCGAGCTCAAGCCTGCACCCATGAGTCCGAGCCCTTCAAGCACCTCGACCCCATTGCCATTTCTAACTAAAATACTTTGGTAAATGGATTGATGGAAAAACACGTAACCCTATTCATCAAAAAGCATTACACCTTCAAAAAAAATATTGAAGAATCGTTTTGACTTTAGAACTTTCAAAGTAATTTGAAACTTTTTGATGTACACGTAAGTAATATATGTTATTCAACTGCCTAAGCTAAATTTGAATTTAGGCCAAGTTGCTAGCTAACAATTCAAAAAATTGTTAACCTGCCTAATTTAAATTTGAATTTTGGGCAAGAAGCCAGCAATGGAGACTTTGGAACTTGCTTTTCATGCACAACTAATGGCAATGTCTTTTCCAATAAGATCAAATAACTCTTTTTTCTTATAGCATCCAAAGTCATGCCTATCTTATCAATTCCCAAATTTCGAGATGAATATGGATAAATAGTGCTAAAAAGTTAAGACCTTTTATATGTGGAGAAACTAGTAATTCACGCTACTCTTAGTAGGAAATATGCTAGGGTTGACGAAAGTAACCCTCAAAGATGAGTCTCGTTCTAAACAAATGAAAAGTTAGGAGTTTTGCGATTCAATTAAAGACTTGTATGCCTAATTTCGTAAAGGTTGAGGACATTTTCCTTTAAAATTCATACTATTTTCCTTCCATTTTAATTCGTAATTTGCAAGCAAATTATTGTCCAAACTATAAGGAAAGGTTGATGACTAACTTTTTATTTGAACGATACGCTATGAACATTTTCAAGAGAATCCGTATTTATAAAGACATTTTATGCATTATAGAAAGCATTTTTGAATTTAGAGAGCAAATTTTTATATGCATTCCAACTATGCTTTCAATTTTGACTCTTTATTTTTTTTATCCAATGAACATTTATTGATTTTTTCCGCCGCTCTTATTTAACATGATTTTTTTATATATTAATAGTCAATCATTTCAAATGTGATGTGAATAATTTACAATAACTAGTATCTTAGATCTTATTTTTAAGTATTGACTCACTAAAATAGAGAGCATTTTGCATTTAAAGAGTTTTTTGGAGATGTTCTGAGGACTGATACTGCAATCTCTTCGTACGAGAGACGAATGGTATTCTGAAGTAACATAAGAGTAAATGAACTAACAAAATGACCGACCTAATCAACTTGGTTTTTGAGATCATTAGGCCAATCACACTCATACATCTAAAATTTGCTTATGGTATGCTGATGGAATGATTAGGTAATCTTGATCCTACTATTTGCAGGGTAATGGTACATGAATGCAATGTCCATATATTTACTTGCATTACATACATATATTATTGCACGATCATTACGAATTTACGATGCTAAATATATAGAGGGTAGGGTAGGGTAGGGTATGGGTGGGGGTGGGGGTGGGTCGTGTTCATTTCCGGCATCAAACCCCAGTTGTAAGCGGGTCATATCACTTTTATGAATGTGTTTGTCCTTTCTCACACTCTCTCTTTCCTTTCCGATCCTTTATTTATCATCCCAACTCTCCCCATTCTCACACAAAATTTCCCCATTTCTCTTCCTCTCTTTTACCCTCTGAAAACCTTATTTAAAGCCATGGAATTAGAAGAAAAAGAAGAAGAAGATGATGAAGAGAAGCTCTATCTTTTGAGGGGAATGTTGTCTGGCCCGAGGCCATTAACAAGATCTGGCCATTTCAAAAGGGGTTTCTCTATTGAACAATCTTGATCCTTTTGAATTTAATTTGAGATCAAGTTGTGGATCGTACGTTAGTGTCGTCGGACCAGGCTTCATTCCCCCCAATTCATGCTTTCTCTCTATCAAGATCTTCATATTTCATCAGGTTAGTTACTAGTAATACTAATCTTGACTCATTAATTTTATTGATTAATTAAACTTAGGATTTTTTTATTTTTTATTTTTTTCTGGCATATGGATGTGGATTTTTGGTGGTTCAGGTGAATTGAAGTCTATTAGCCATGCAAGAGCAGATTGCTGCAATGATTAAAATCTTTTGACTTTTTACTCTATATAGCAGGATAAATGATTCATTCATCATCATAAGTCATTTTTTGTGTACAGATACTATTTTGTGGATTTGTGTTAATTTTTTACTTTTGTCAGTCTGATTCTATCATTTATGCTGATTTTTCTCATGGTGATTCAAGAATCTGTCTGTCTGTTTCTGCTGAGCTTATCTCTTCTACACGCCTTTAGCTTTTTGAATCTTTAAATGTCATCACTACCATCTTACCTGGTTTTTTTTTATTAGGGTTTTATAATTGTAATTTCAGCAGCTCCATGCAGTTTTCTTTTTGCTTTTCTATCCACTGCAATGAAGTGAATGGCCGAATCAAACATAGATTTACTTCCCAAATTGCTTGCTTGCTAGTTTCTGATAATGCCAGAAATATTACATTACAAAGCAAAGCAAAAGAATGAATCTTATCTTATGTTACACTGATAAAGCAAAAAAAGGATAAAAGATGGGAAAAAAGTATTGACAAGAAAATGAATATTGGTGTGTCGGGCTGATGCTGATGTATCCCAGGTGAAAATAAATTTTAAATGCTCCCAAATTTCAATAAGAATTCGTGTCTGGTCTGGTTTAACGTTGCATATAGTTTCAAGTTTCTTAAACGTGTACATAATTTCCCTTGGACAAATAGTATTCTTCTAGGTAAATAAATCCATAAGGAAATAAGTATTTTTCTCAAGTTTTGGGAAATTACTTCAATCAAATGGTAGCAGCTTATTTCAACAATTTGACATGGGTAGCCTTCCCTACTCTTCCCCTCATATATATAGTTGATTCTCAAACAAAACCTAATACCGTAAAGTTGGACATTTGAGGACAACACGGAGGTTTTGTCGTTAGGACCGAATATTGAATAACAATAAAATGTTGAATAATGCTATCTAATACTGTTAAATACCAGTTTAGGTATCAGCATATGATATGTCCTATTAAATGGACCATGATTTCTTGTATTTAATTGAACTTGTAATTTAATGTCATCAATGTTGTCATTTAAACTGATGTTAGATACTAGTAGTGTTAGATAACATTATTTTAAAGTGTTATATCAATTTGCTCAAGGGCTACGTATTGAGAAGCAAAAAGTGCAATTTATCCTTTTCAAGATCATAAATTGGAAATATGAATATAACTAATATTTATTGTTCCAAGGATTGTATGGAAAACTAGTACTAAGTTGTCACCTGAAGTTTTGCAGTGTTTTCACTTTTACTCCCACATTTTGCTTTGTGTGACAGTAGTTTATCACGAGAGAGATTACAACTTTTTTGTAGTACCATATAAAAGGACAAAGAGGGTGGTCAGAAATTATTAAAAGAAAACAATATTCTTCACCATTCTCATTTCACCATTCCTATCAGATTGAAGCATGGCCGTGAAGCATAAAGTTGACCGGCCTCCGATAAGAAAAGGAAGAAGAGGAAATGCGAAGAAATGGAAGTTGTTGACACTCCAAAAATGCAGCCCAAAATCAAAGGCCCAAAATAAGAAGTCCAGTGAAAGAATCCAAGATGAAGGCCTAATAGGAATCAATTTGAGGGCCCAAGGTGAAAAGCCCAAGTAGGAGGCCTGAGAAAAGGACTAAA
>CAIGRQ010115048.1:0-17961 GCA_903798375.1 Fraxinus sp. D2006-0159 | reverse complement strand
CTTTTACACAAATTGCATATTACTCGTTCAACTTTAACAACCTATCAATTTAAGTCCTTTTGTTCACAAAATTTGCCAATTACAAAATTAACTAAAACCTAACATGAAGGAAGCAACAATTTGATATTTGGATTTAGGATATGATGTTTTTCTCACTGTCAAGAACAATTCACTATGAATAATGAAGGTTGAAATCTCAAAAGGATGAAAGGAATATGAAAAGCTAAGTGTTTGCGCAATGACCAATCATCTGTGGCGTTGGATATTTATATGTAGGTTAGGGAATGAATGGACCGGACAAAAAACCTTTAAAAAATGAATTAAAAATTCCTGGATAGCACTGTCTCTCGAGTGAAGGCGGGACGACAGTCGAGTGACGAAGTCTCTATTTCTGACGCTCGTGCCAAACTGTGAGACAGTCTAGCGAAATTCTGCGCCATTTTTCATTCTTTCCCATTCTCGAACCCTAGACCTAAAATATCACAACTTTCACTAATTGCACATTACTCCTTGACTTTTTTTTTACAACATATCAACTTTAGTCCTTTTTGTTCACAAATTTACGAATTACATTAAATACCTAACATTTATAGTATACTAAAAGTGTTCTTGTAGAAATGTATATAAATATGTTTCTCTTAATGCAGCATAGTATAAATGATATATCATTGTTATGTAAATCTTCAACTGAATCCTAGATTTACCCTAGTCAAACCGAAATGTTGTTGCCATCTCCCCCAGAAATTTCTGAGCAGTGTCTCTTTAAAAGTTCTCAAATTGGATCCCATTCTCCATCGGATAATGTATCAAGAATGCCAATTTTGTTTTACCAGAATTTATTTCTCTTTTTGATGGTTTGAATACTATAAATAATCCTAACTGAATAAAACATCATCTATTCCCTAATTAAATAAAATGACCTAAATATAGAAATTTAAAAAAACACACAAGGCTGTTCCAATTCCTAGGTATTATTGGGACTGCATATAACACAGACTGTCAATGAGATCAACATAAAGATTATATTCCGATTATATTGTCATCTTTATATGATTGTAGTTACCAATTTAGAACGATTACATATCATTATTGTACATTACCATATTAGGTTAATTACATACCATATATATAAAACATTTACACAGACAAACAAGTGTGTTTACACTTTACACAGTCTCTGTGGTGTCTTTCTTTTTGGGCTCTCTGTGGTTTCTTTCTTTTGGGTTCATAGGTGTGGGCTATGGCTTGTGAGATTTAAGGCCCAATTACGGTGTTACTTTGTTTAGGTGGAGTGGGCTTCATAAGTAAGGCCCAATTTCAATTTATTTTATTTATTTAAGATATTAATTCAGGTGTGTGAGTTGTTACTTGTGATTGAAATCTTAAGTTGAGTTGACGCCTTTTTGTTTTAAGTTTACAAGAAAGAATTATCCTATATGGCAATTCCAGTTCAAAATGTTCTTAAAAGGGAATGACCTTTGGGGCCATATTGATGGGTCCTCTAAGGCGTTGAGGACTAAAGATCTTAGTGCATGGGGAACTAAAGATGCTTGGATGATTTCTTGGATTTTGGGATCTATGGAGACGTACATGGTGAATAATTTACGCTCTTTCACTATTGCTAAGGGGGAGTAGTAAACTTGGTACTTAAAAAGTTGAAACCCGGTACTTAAAAAGTTGGCATTAACATTGAATGTTAGGATTTTTGATTCGGAAGTATATAATATTTGTTCATGCTTGATTAAGTTTTGATGTTCAGCGATATCAATATTTCTTTTGGTATGTTGGTTTATGTTAATATTGCATCTTAATTTAGCTGGTATGATTCAATGCATCTTATTTTTAGTTGGTATGACTAATGATTAACTGTTTGAATTATGTTTATCCATATTACCGTTTCACGTGCTTTTACACTGATATTGAGTTGTTTGTTTCAGGAAACATGTTTACAAAGAAAAAGCATAGTTCAGTCAAGACAATTGATTTGATAGTAGTAGGTGTTTTGAATCTATTTTGTTTTACTACCTTGACTTTAGGTTTGTAGTTTTGTCACAGAATGTCAAATGGGAGCTTTTATTTTTGATGTAATTGACAAATCTATGAATAAAAGGGACTAGATTTAATATGTTGTAAAAGTTAAGGAGTAGAATCCAATATGTTAGGATTTTAATGTAATTGGCAAGTCTGTGAACAAATAGGACTAGAATTAGTATGTTGTAAAAGTCAAGGAGTAAGTTGCAAATATTATAAATTGAGCTGTATTAGGTTTAGGGTTCGAGAATGGAAAAGAAATAGAGACATTATCACCAGCCTACAATTTCGCTAGACCGTCGCCATGACTTTGCTCGAGCGACACAAACAGAGACATTGTCACTAGCCTGTCGTCTGGCCTTCGCTCGAGCGACATACCATCTCTCGCCTGTTGCCCAGCTTTTGCTCAAGTAATGGGTTATTCTAAGAATTTTAATTCGCGTTTTAAGGCTTTTTATCTGATCATTCATTCCTAAACCTACATTATAAATACCAGAACACCTCTGAACGTCTTTTCACAAGGTTGAACATTGATTACTTCATATTCTCTCCATCCATTACCTTTCATTGTTTGTTTTGTCCAAGTCATTGAAAACATCACACCTACAATCCAAATACCAATTACTACTTCCTACACATGTCAAAGTGCTGAAGATCAAGGGAAGGTGATCGGAGTTCTAGTTGTTGGAGAATGTGGAGTTCTTTATTGATCCACAGGAGATATACGAATTTATAAAGTCGAGAGTTGGTACAGGAGCGCCAATCTAGGAGGGCTTTGAGAATTGTAGCTGAGAGTTGGCGCATGAGCACAAAATATAAGAGAACTGTGGGAATTGCAGCCAGGAGGTCAGAAAGTACTAGTGGTAGTTGAGTCTGGCGGATTGTAAGTTCTAATTCGTTTATAGTGAATTGTTGATTGGTAAAGTGCCCAGAGTTTTTATCCAGTTGGGGTATCTCCGTGATTATTCATGGTGTTTATTTATTGCTTTCACATAACTGTGACAATTCAACTTAGGAAAATTGACTCGATTGATTAAACATCTAACGATAATTAATAGTGACTTGTTGCTTGTTAATTATTAAGTTTTAATTCTGCACAATCACTTATTCACCTCCTCTAGGTGGAGTTTGGTCGAACCTCGTTATTTCACAAGCCATTTTCTATAACATTGCTTTGACCTATTGATCTCCGTACACCTTATTGATTTGACTGCTCAACATCTAACGCTCGTCAATCAACTTTTCAGTTTACTTCTCAAATGACAGACCTGCGACATAGGGTCGCCACTTTTAGTTTATTTAAGGTCACCTTTGACCTAGGACAATTGGATGTGACGCCTATAAGGTCGACCTGTGAGTTGTAAGGATGAGGCCTTGTGTTATGCATTCAATAGAAACCACCTCTTCCATTCCACCATCAAAGCTCATTCTTGGTGCCATCCAAATGTAATGCAATTTTGAACTTCTAAGAATAAGATTGCTTGGTGAAATCATCTCTAACCCATATCCAAATGCTTTTTTTGCTTTCGTTCATTTTCTATTCGACACTCAAATATTATCTCTCATCATTGACTTACTTGATCATTGAAGTCCTGCGGTCGCCTCCCACATCGCAAGTGAAGGCCACGTGCAGCTAACATTTATCCAGATGTGGATATGAGTGGAATTGGGGTCTACCAGCCATGTGTTCCTCCAGGTTTCTAGGTCAACTAGTTGAAAAATGTTATATTTTGCTATAAATTGTGCTAAAAATGCGGTGCAGTTAGATATATTGTTTTTATGCCACCAGGGTATATGTAACTTAACATTAAATTTGAATCATCTACTTGGTTTATCATGGGACTTAGTCTCTCCACCTGTATTAATACTTATTATTACTTAGTATTAGGAAACTTTGAGATCATTCTCTACCATTTGAGCTTAATAGCACTATATATGTGAGTTACTCTTAACTTATCTGATTTTTCTTGGGAATGCATATCTATGCCTAATACTTCAAGAACTTGTTTCTTTACCTTCTTCCGGATAAGCATCTGATGTTTTGAAACTTAAGATTGTACTTTTTAAGTGTATGAATGTTATTCTATTTCATGTTAGAGGAGAACAAAGTCACAACCACATTTTCAAGTGCCGAAATAATCTCGATGGTGCATTATATGCTGTGTAGCAAATTGCTTTCAATTATAAACAACACTACAACCGTATGTGGCTAATCCAGGAGTATCAACTACTTTTTTTTGTTTTTGTTTTTAATTTACTTGAGATGCTAATCCACATCCGTATGTGACTATTTCTAGACAACATATTTGTTTAAGTCAAAATGTATGTACTATATCCACAACCAACAAAGACATGCTCATTTATCCCAGCTATCACATCAATCTTGATGATAATGATCAGTTATTGATTTTATCAATTTCTTAAGTCTTGATTCCATTTACATTCATCTTGTACTGTTTATTACATTTTACAAGAAGCAACAAGTTATACAAGAAAAGACTTTCAGATTTTAAATTACATTTGTTGACAATATCTCTAGATGTCTGTTACATGAATGTACAAATTTGAGTTTTTTCTCCCTATTTATAACAACTTTCTTGGTTTCATCTATAATTTTTGTTTCGTAAATGATTAAATGGTCAGAGTGGTGAAGATGATGGCTGCTTGCAACACGGAGCTGTTGTACACTATCATCAAGTAATATGAAATTTTATCATTTGAATTTTATTTCTTTGTAGTATTATTACTTGTTTACCTAACTCGATAATTTGTATGCAGTAATTTTACTGCACTTTAATGAGTTAATAGATAGTTATCATATAGGCTTCCATTTGATGAATTTTTAAAATCATACCGAAGATAATAATAGTAGATCCTTTCGTAAATGACATTTTTATATCATACGGAAGAAAAATAAGGTTTACACTATTTGATTTATCCGTGCATTAAGATCTTTTTTCTAGGGTAGAACTCCTCTGATCTGATTTATTTTTAATTCTATTTGATCCCAAGAATTTTCTTGAGCTCACTACAAAGGCACACTAAATGGGTTTGAGCTTCATGTGGTACTAACGGGGTATATTTAACATTTCTAGCAAACGTCAGCCACATACTTCACAGCTCTTGTTATGATAAGTATTGTTTGATGTATGCAATCAAGTCCAGATATCCATCAATAAATCAAATTATCTGCAAAATGAGTATTTTTTTCTTTTCTTATTAATTGAGCATTTATCTGTAAATTAATGTGATTTCACCACTATTGTTTTAGGAAAAAGAAATTGTTCATCAATAATAAGTGCTATTGGAGAAACCAATTGTAGGCATTCAAATGATTTTAAATGAACTGAAACGTTTGTCTTAGACAAAAAATAGTAATTATTTATTCAGTTGATTTTCAATTAATAATTATTTGTAATGGATATTTAAAAGATTATAATTTAGATTAAATTCTTAACTGGTGGAGCCATGATCAGTCCGTTCAATTAATTAATTATTTCAAACTCCATATTATACACTCAGGTAGGAAAACGGACGAAATCCAACCAACCATGTGGTGTGTTTTGATGTGTCAAAATTGACATGGTAATGCCATTTTGACAAGTAGTAGCACCATGTCCAATGCTTTATTCTTCCGGTCGAGTTTGGAAAACAATTTTCACAATTTTATTGCATGTCTAAAATTGTGTTGTAAGTAAATGGGTAATTAGCACATAATGTTCCTGCCTTATATTCTTTGACATATTCACCCTTAATTACACATTTGATTGTCAAAAACATCCTTCTGTCCATTTACTATGAATATCTCTGTTAATTGAACACAAAAAGTCAATTTCATTTTCAAAATGGAAGGGTAATATAGGCTTCCTCTCGGGCACGGTTACCTTGCGGTTTCTCCTTTTAAAATTTCCCCATTTCTTCCATTTCTTCTCCCCTTCTCATCTCCTCACCGCACAGTGGAAGCATTGTTATTTCTTGTCCTTCACTGATTAACACACTAATTTTTCATAGCAATTAGCAAACCAATGGCAAGCAGCGCCGACACACGGTGGTGGCTCAGCCTAATATCAGGGGTGGTGGTGGTGGTGGTGATGATGTTATCCATATCAAAACAAGCCAGCGTGCAGCCACAGACCAATCTGCTGAATTGGGGGTGCAGTAAGTACAACGCAACCAATATAAGGAACTTTTTCGATAACCTTAACGCTACCTTTCCGACCTGAGAAATCAGTTGACCAATGAAAAAATTGGTTTGCCACTGCGCAGCAGTCGAGATCTTGGGATGCAGTCTATGCCATGGGATCAGTGTAGAAATTATCTTTCAATGGCTGATTGTGTGGCTTTCTATAACGCAGCTGTTGCTCAGATTAGGAATTGCTCAGCAGCAAATTGAAGGCAAGCAAACTTGGGAAGTATATTATCAGAAATACTCAACTTTATTGCCTTGAAAAATTACTGCATATTACATTCTAATTTGTAGGACACAATCTCTTTAGCTTCCTCAATCACTTGATGTGTCTGTTACATTTCCAAGGAGACTCTTGACTCTTTATCTTACTCTATTAGTTATTGGAATACATGGAGACACTAAAATAAAGTTTAGTAAATGATGGACACAATAGACTCTTCAACGTACTCAATTAATTATTACTAATTTGGTTTATTTTCACTACAACAAAAATAGCTTTTTACGGCATATATGTTTACAGCGTGCAATTGACGCGTGCGTGCAAAATATGTGTGCCATAAATGATCAATTGCATAAAGTATTTACAGCATTCATTTTTTGCACGCCGTAAAAATTGATTATTTACGGCGTGCATTTAATGCACGCTGTAAAAAACCATTTTCGTATTATTTACGGTGTGCAATTTGAAGCCGTAAAATACCGTTTTTCCTATTATTTACGGCATGTACAAATGCACGCCGTAAAAAAAATGAATTTTTTTTTCTTCTTTGACCCGTTACTACTTACCCT
This sequence comes from Fraxinus sp. D2006-0159, assembly GCA_903798375.1. NCBI lineage: Eukaryota > Viridiplantae > Streptophyta > Magnoliopsida > Lamiales > Oleaceae > Fraxinus > Fraxinus sp. D2006-0159. Next base: position 10,952 of record CAIGRQ010115048.1, on the reverse strand, counting down.
AATTTTTCTCCTCTTCTTTTCCCTGCCTTTTTCACGTTTTCTAATTTCCTTCCTCCTCACGTCCCTCAGCCCCTGCATCCACGACGGCCACTTCATCCATCGTCCACCGTCCACGCACCGTCGCAGATCGCACGTCCCGTGAACTATAGAACCAGTAGCCAGCGTTCATCGGCTACCGAGTCGATAGCGGTAGGTGAGTTTTCTATAATTTCAATTCGTATTCATCAGGCATCTGCTATATCTTTAAGATTGTTGGCTGTAGAGTTTACTTAGTGTAGAGACTATAAAATGTGTAATTGGATTTGGGTATCGTTGCTGTTGGGTAACTCCTAGTACNTAAGATTGTTGGCTGTAGAGTTTACTTAGTGTAGAGACTATAAAATGTGTAATTGGATTTGGGTATCGTTGCTGTTGGGTAACTCCTAGTACTAACTACCTCGCAATGGGTAATTGGGTATTAGTCGTCCCTATCTGAGTTCATGCCTTTCTTTTTTTTTTTTTTTTTCGCGTAGAGGATTCGGGCAATGGGCTGGTGGAGAGATAGCGATTGGAGGATCAGATGCCTGTTTTGGCTCCGTTCCAGTTGGCTGGTCCAATGGAGCTATGGATCCTGCAGGATGCCAAAGATATGAGAAATTCATTGCTGATGAGTTCAAATTGCACGATTTCTGGTTTAATGTTGAATTCTAGTGTGCATTTTATATGTTTTATGATTCTGCCACATGCATACTTCTTGGAAGAGTGCATGGAGTTTATATTTGTTTTATTTTATATGAAAGTTATATGATAATGGAAAATTGGGTTTGTTATGTCAATTCTGTTTACAAAAAGAGGGAGAATATTTAATCTGCATTCTGCAGGACAAGGTGAATTTTAATTTATTATGGTTCTTTTTTGTTGGAAAAGAGTACTCATCAGTAGACAACTCTAGTTTAATATTTGTGTCAAGTAAAGAAGTAGATTTCACTGGAAAATAGGAATTTTTGGCATTCTTAGCTATTCAAACTAGTTTTTGGTTCATTTGGATTAGTTATTGCTATTTATCGTGGGGAAAGCTTTTTTCTGGACTTTTTGTTCTTTGGGTCACGTTAAAGGCTGAATGAGAAATGAGTTCACTTGTTTACAAGTCTCAATTCGTTTATCTTTATAATAATAATAATAATAATAATAATTATTATTATTATTATTATTATTTTGCAGCATGTTTTTCATCTTTTATGTTTGACAATGGTTCTAATTATAGTTATAAGGTGGTTTACGGAATATTTCATTTCTTTACTCGAACAATCCAACTTTGTTTAGAATAAAGCTTACATTGTTATTTTTGTTGTTGTAGGGAGAGGGCTTGACTCTTGAGCAATTGAATGCCACTTAGTTATGGTTACTAATCTGTACATGTGAATTTTAGTTATCCGCTTATCTTCTTTGCTAATAAAATTTGCTGTTTCTAATGATATGTAGCATGATGTGGATGCTGGTGTGCTAAAGAAAGTGATCTTAGCAGATGGTGCTGTGGTCACTGTTAAGGGTGCCAGATCAGTCAGCTTGCGTCATCCAATCGAGCTTCCACTTCCACTAATCGAACTAATAATAACTTTGCATCTGGTCTTCTAACGCTAGCAGAACGTCTTCAACATGCTTCCCGTTCCCACGTTGGTCCCCTCCTTTCACTTCGCATTGTCGGTCCATCATCGCTAACATCTCCTACATCCTCATCTACCACTTCCAGTAACAAGCTTAAGCTGAAGCGCCTTGCACCAGGCCTTGTGGAGCTATCATCAGCATCAAAAAGGAAATCTGTGCAAGCTGATGCATTAACCACCATTGGTCTCCAAGGAGAAGCCACTTCCCTTCTCACACCTGATCGGTTCACCACAATGTGGCCTCTTCCATCCATTGATGGATCTAACCCTAACTTCCTTGGTTTTGAGGCACTGCTATCTTCTGTACTGGGTCCCAAAGCAAACACAGAGGGTTCGTTCAAGTTGTTGAAGATAGAAGTGTCAGCACAGACTTTTATGAAGATAGGTTTTGAAGTCGAGAAGAAGTTGAGTAAGGGAGATGGATTTGATTGGGAGGGCTTTCCTGAGTGGAGAACAAAGCCTGAGACTGAGAATGCATTTTGAAGTGTTGGCTAAGGTAGATGGTGACGAGGTTGTGCCAGAGAGAGTGGTACAGGTCAATTCTGTGATTGCAGAGGATACTGTGGCACAAAGTGTGCTCGTGGGAAACACGACCATGTCAAAGACTCCAGTTTTTAACCCACCTTCAAATCCATTCACTCTATGACTCGTGTTAAAAGTAATCATTCTTGGTGAATTTGAGGGAAAATGCGGTGTCTCTTGTTTTTCTTTTGACCTTTTTTATAGGCGTCTAGCATGTTCTCAAATACTGAGATACATCATTGTAATGACGTACAATAATTTTTTTAAAGACAATGTACTTGGTCTTGCTTGTACTTCTCGGGGGCAGTTTTTGAACTGTTTCCTTTGTTTTGTAATGGATTTTGAGCACAGAACTTTAATATATTACATTAGGTGATGGGAAAAGGCATTCAAAAAGCACGCTATAAAAAGTTTGATACTTTTTACGGCATACATAAACATGCCGTAAATTGTACTTTTTACAGCGTGCAATAGAACGCTGTAAAAAAATGAGATACTTTTTACGGCGTGCATAAGCATGCCTTAAATTACACTTTTTACTGCGTGCAACAGAATGCCGTAAAAAGTGCGATACTTTTTATGGCGATCGCACTTTTTACGGCGTGCATAAGCATGCCTTAAATTGCATTTTTTACGGCATGCAACTAAACGTCGTAAAAACGAGTTTACGGCGTTCTATAGATGGCGTACTCTGCAAGTCGTAAAAGGTAAGCCACTTTTTACGGCATGACTTTATATGACATGCGGTCGCACGCCATAAAGAGGTTTTTACGGCTTGCAATGCATGCCGTAAAAAGTACATTTTGTTGTAGTATTTCCAACATTGCCTCCCGTAAAATTCCAAGTTTCGCGAGTTGTTTCTTGAAGTTCTGACCTCCAACTGGTTTTGTAAACACATATGCTACTTGATCTTCTGTTCTGCAGTATTGGACTTGAATTATTCCATCGTGAACAAGCTCTCTCAAGAAGTGATACCTCATACGAATATGTTTAGTCCTCCCATGTAGAACTGGTTCCTTTGTAACAGAAATTACCGAATTATTGTCACACAAAAGAGTTGTAGGAACATCTTGCTTGTGGTTTAGATTCTCCAAAATGCCTCGTAACCATACAATTTGGCAGCCGGCAAAAGATGCCGTGATATATTCAGCTTCCATTGTTGAAAGAGCAACAATTGGTTGTTTCTTCGAACTCCAACAAATTACACCACTTCCAATGCTAAAGGCATATCCCGACGTACTTTTACTATCATCAACACTTCCTGTAAGATCACTTAAAGAGTGTAATTGGAACATTTTCTTGATAAAAAGTGCCATAATCAATTGTCCCCTTCACATATCATAAATCTCTTTTTGCAGCTTTCCAATGTTCTGAATATGGTGCTTCCATGAACTTACTTATTAAACTCAGAGCAAACATGATATCAGGTCTTGTGGTTGTGAGACACATCAGATTTCCCACTAAGCTCCTGAACATGGTGGTATTAACAAGCTTTCCTTCTCCTTCTTTTCGGAGTTTCTGGCCTAAAATGCATGGAGTTGACACACGGTTTGCAAATTCCATCTTAAATCTTTTTAGAATCTCTCCAGCATACTGCTCTTGAGTAATAAAAATTCCACTTTCTGATTGGTGTACTTCAATACCCAAAACTGATGTAATTTTCCCAAATTTGTCATATCAAACTCTTTCATCATCAAATCTCTAAAATCATCCAACATAGCTAGATTATTTTCAGTGAAGACAAGATCATCAACATAAAGACTCACTATAATGAAACTTCCATCCAAACCATTTTTGATATAGAGAGTATGTTCATGTGGACTTCTATGAAAATCATTTCTTTCAAAAAAATGCATTGATTCTACTATACCAAGCCCTTGGTGATTGTTTCAAACCGTATAAGGCCTTTTTCAACTTGTAAATCTTATTCTCTTCTCCTTCCTTCACAAAACCAGGTGGTTGTTCAACATAAATTTCTTCCTCGATAAAACCATTTAAAAACGTAGATTTAACATCCATTTGAAAGAGCTTCCAGTTATTTTGAGCAACTAGAGAAATTATAAGCCGAATAGTGTCAAGTCTAGAGACAGGGACGAATACCTCATTATAGTCTTCTCCTTTTCTTTGCACATACCCTTTTGCTACAAGTCTGGCTTTGTGTTTGTTGACTGAATTGTCAGGATTCAGTTTAGTTTTGAACACCCACTTTACTCCGATAGGCTTCTTGTTTGGTGGAAGATTTGTGAGCTCCCATGTATTGTTCTTTTCAATGGCATCAATTTCTTATTTCATGGCCTTTCTCCATTTTTCTTCTTTTATTGCTGCATCATATAAAATTGGATCCTCACTTGCAAAAAGTGCAAACAAAATAGCACCTTCTTCATGAGTAGGATCCGTAGACTCATAGATTTCTTGCAATCTTCTCATTTTTGTTCTTGGTGGCTCTTCAATAGATTCTTCTCCTCTAGAAGAACTTGGAGGTGAATGAGATTCGCAACTTAAAGAATTATCACATTGTTCATTTAAGGCATTATCTCCTTCTTGAAAATTATTGATTGACTGCTCTCATTACCTTCAACGGTTGTATTTTCATCGAACTTTACATCCCGACTTATCACAATTTTCTTCGTCAGTGGATTGTATAATTTATAGCCTTTAGACCTTTCACTTTATCCAACAAAAATGCATTTATGAGCTTCATCATCTAATTTATTCCTTATAGCATCCGGTATATGGGCAAAAGCAAGACTACCAGAGATCTTAAGATGTGAAACTGTTGGTTTAAATCCATACCAAGCTTCATGTGGAGTCATGTTATTCAAGCTTTTTTTGGGTGACCAGTTGATCAAATATACTGCACAAGCAACTACCTCTGCCCAAAGTTCTCGTGGTAGTTGCTTTCTTTTAAGCATGCATCTTGCCATTTCCATAATGGTTCGATTTTTTCTTTCACAAACTCCATTCTGCTGTGGCGAATACTTTATAGTCAGTTCATGTCTTATTCCGAGATTTTTGCACAATTTTTCAAAGTCCCTAGAAAGATACTCAGTCCCACGATCAGTTCTTAATGTCTTAATAGAAAATCCAGAGAACTTCTCAACTTCAGCTTTAAAAACTTTAAAAGCTTGAAAGCAATCAGATTTTTCTTTAAGAAAATATGTCCAAACTTTTCTGCTAAAGTCATCAATGAAAGAGATAAAATATGTGCTACCTCCAAGAGATAAAACTAGAATTGGTTCGCATAAGTTTGAATTGGATAAGTTGTAGTGGTTGTTTGGCTCTCCAAGATGACTTGTGTGGAAATGGACTTCTATGTTTCTTTCCAAGTTGGCAGGCCTCATAAACTTCATTCAATTGATCAATCTAAGGAAGACCATCCACCATTTTCTTTTCTAATAATAATTTCAAAGCTTCGTAATTTAAATGACCATACCTGTCATGCCATAGTTTCGAAATTTCTCCATTCGTGCTCGTGAAATGACAACATTAGTAACTTTTAGCTGAATAGGAAATAGATTAATTATTCGATGCCAATGGGATCTTTGTGACAATCTGATTTTCTCTAGTCAAAATGCACTATTTATCATGTAAATTGACCTCATAACCCTTTCTTAAAAGGTGGCCTGCACTTAATAGATTGCTTCGCAAACCAGGAACAATAAACATGCGACATATTTTCATGCTTTCCTGTCTTAGTTTCAATTGTTATATCTCCAATCCCTTTAATTGCGAAGGCTCTAGCATCACCAACTTTGACTTGACCTAATTCTAATTCCACCAGCTTAGAAAACAAGTTTTTATTTCCAGTCATATGCTTACTAGCACCGCTATCCAGATACCAAACTTCATCATTTTGATTATTTTCACATGCTAATAACAAAGTTTCAGAAGTGTAGCTCTCTTTACTATCATATTTATGAATGAAACTAGTTCCCACTTTATCCTCATTTTTCTTGTTCCAACACTCATTGCTTTTATGCCCAAGTTTGTGGCAATGATAGCATTCAACATATTCTTTTCCCTTATTCCAACAATCCCTACTTTTATGATTAGTCTTATGACAGTAATAGCATTCAGGGAATTCTTTTCTACCTCTTTGTTGATATCCTCGGTCTCGACGTCTTCGAAAATTGCTTGTGTGATCATCCTTTACTTCTTCTTTGAGCTCTCCACTGCTTTGAAATCCTCTTCCCCTTCCACGAGAATGGTGGCTTCTTCCTCGACCTCCAAATCGTCCTCTTCCTCTAAAAGTATTAGAAGTAAAGCCTCTCGAAATTTGAGATTTGAGTGCTTGATCAGGGAGTGAAGGACTCCGGTGCTTTACTCGTAGTTCATGAGATTTTAAAGATGCAAGTAAATCATCTAATGAAAGTGTTTCCAAGTCTTTAAATTCTTCAATTGTGGCAGCAATGAAATCAAACCTTGATGGTAGACTTCGAAGAATTTTTTCAACAACTTTCTGATCTTCTAAACGTTCACAATTAAATGCCATTTGATTTATAATTGTGGTAACCCTTGTGAAGTAATCAGAAATACTTTCATCTTCTTTCATTTTCAATTTCTCAAACTCTAATCTCAAGGACTCTCTCTTCTCCAAGGTGTGCTGTCTACAAAATTTCCCAAGCATCCTTTGAAGTTTCAACCTTTGTAATTCGTTCAAACACTGGTCTTTCAATTGCCTGGTAAATCTGAAAAAGGGCTTTACTATCTTTTTATCGCCTTTCATTCAAGGCATTTCTTTGTGCTTGAGTCATTCCATCTTCTGTCTCCGACTCTTCAAAACCTTCATCAACAACATTCTAGAGTTTCATAGATTTCAGCAACACTTTCATATTGTGACTCCAATAGTTATAATCTTTCCCATTGAAACGAGGAATAAGAGACCAGATTACTTGAATTTGTCATGATTTTCCTTTCTAAGATGTTATTGATGTTGTGTTCTGAGAACAATTTTTTTTTTTTGTAGTGTTTTCTGGTATGGCTCTGATACCACTTTGAAGGCAAGCAAACTTGGGAAGTATATTATCACAAATACTCAACTTTATTGCCTTGAAAAATTAGTGCATATTACATTCTAATTATGGGACACAACCGACTCTTTAGCTTCCTCAATCACTTAATGTGTTTGTTACATTTCCAAGGAGACTCTTGACTCTTTTACTCCACCAGTTATTGGAATACATGCAGACACTAAAATAAAGTTAAGTAAATGATGGACACAATAGACTCTTCAACTCGCTCAATTAGTTATTACTAATTTGGTTTATTTTCCAACACAAATGGAGCTCGTGTCATATATGATGGTTGTTAATTTCCTCAAGTAATTCTACTTTACTTATCCAATTGAATCAGTCTTGCTAAGCTAAAACTTGACAATACTTTCTTTAAAAAAAAATTCTACTCTGCGCCCCACCTATGCGAGATGAAGAAAGCAAGAAATTCTGGAACATGTGTCTCTGTGAAGGATAAGAAATAATAATGGTATTTTACCTAATCAGTGTGTTAAAAATAATAAATATTTGAAGGATGTTGTTAACGGATGTTGGACTTGGAGGAAAGAAGGGGAGGAATGCACTAAGAAATGGGAATTTTTTGAAGGGGAAACCGCAAGGTAACCGTGCCCGCATATGGGAGGGAAGAAAGGGGGAAAAATAGTAAGACTGTATTATTACCTTCTATTTGAAAAGAAAATTGACTTTTTGTGTTCAGTTAACGGAGATATTGACTTTTTTGACAATCAAAGATGTAAATAAGGGTGAAAATGCTAAAAAAATGCAAGGTGATATGTTTTTCACAAACTTTGTCCACATGTACCGTTGTGAAAGAAAAGATGGCAGAATATTTAAGAAAAATGAAAGTTTCAATATAACATACAAAATATTAAATATCAAAAATTAATCCACCAATCTAGTAAGAATACATGGTGCGGGGAAAATTTATTTATTTATCTGCCAAAACACAGAAAAATGTGTTGATTCAAAGTATTTTCAAATGCTACTAGCTTTCCTGCTTCTCAAACCAACCCCAGTGTGGATGCAAAAGTACCCACCTCCAGACTGATGCATAAATGCATCAATGCAATCTTCATCTTCCATTCCAATCTTGATGATCAAATCAGTTAAACAGGATTAGATATGCCATTCCCTAATCACGAATTTAGGAAGTAGGAATATTCAACGAAAAATAATTAGTATACTTATTGTACAAGCATAAGGAAAATGGTCCTTTTTCATTGGGATACAAAACGCAAAATTTCAAACAAATTAAGCCTGGTTTCTCGACAGAATAAATTTCATAAGTAATAACTAGTAGGCAATTTTTCTTGAAATATTATACTAAAGAAACCCAGCAGAACAGTTATGGAGAAAAATAACTGTAAAATAGTCTGTTTTAAAGAAACCTATAGAGAAATTGTAAACTACTAGAAGATGGTGGAAAACTAAGATGGTCATGAAAAGGGAAATTACCTCGTGTGGGGTTTTCTCAACAGTAAATTTTTTCCATCGTACACGAACTTCATAACTCCGTACTCCAAATTCTTTACTTTGCAATATGCCATCAATAAATTCTGTATTTTACAGTCACATCTAACTCGATAGTAGACTTCATCACTGTCCTACCATATAAAAAGCAAAATGATGCAAAGAGATTGTGGCTAGGGTCTAGGGACCATGTACAAAAACCAATAAAGCATGCATGTTTTTTTGGTGCATATTGACAACTAATGTAAATAAGATACCATAAGTATTTCACATGAAACTTCGTACTTCGTAAGGGAGCTGGTAACAGTATATGATTTAAGCTACATATTTACCAATATCACCCTAAACATGATTCCAGAAAAAACATTTAAATAATATGTTTCTCTTAAAGCTGCGTAGTATATACGCTAATATCATTGTCAAGTGAATTTTCAACTAAATCCCTGATATTCTGCTGCAATTCATTTCCTGCCGACTTTAAGGAAAAAAATATTATCCTGAAACTGTTTACAAGACCTCTCAGACAAACTCTGGAAATTATTTCCATTAGCAAAATCTTTGAATACCTTTGAGTTGAGAATGCTCTTTAACTCTGTTTTTCACCATTTGAAGCATTGATATCCAGATGCTTGGGTTATTACTTTCGATTACATGCACATAACAATGACAATATAATTCGTCTCAGTAAAACCCTGTCCGAGAAGCTTGTGAATTATTTTCTCACATCAACCATTGGACAATTCTAAATATTCATTCAGTCAGGGGTCTCCAACAACCTCCTCGCATAAAAACTGAAAGCTCACCAAGAATGAAATATTCAAAAACGAAGAACGTGACTTGAAATGCATTGATTGTAAAAATAAACAATAATTTAGGAAATCAAAACTGGATGATTCACAAAGAATACCTAGACTTGGTTCTTGATCGACAAATCATCAATTCTAGGGACGAACTATTTGGACTGGAAGTTCGAAAAAAGAAAAAAAAAAACTCACGCACAGCTTTTATACAATTTTTATCAACAACAAATCCAACAAACCAAAATACTGTTTGTTGATATTCAATAGAAAACTTTGAAGCATTGACATGGACACGAGTGCACTGCCCCACACGACACAAACACGTTCAAATAAGTGGGACAAGACAAGCCGAGGATATGTCGAATAAAATGACACTAATTTTTTTCCTTTGTTTGTTTGTTTTATTTTTATTCAGTAAATATCAAAGAGAATTTGATGAGGACGAACAATGAAAAGTTGGTGTTTATTGTAATACCAAAATGATGGAAAAATGGTAAGTATTTTAGTAAAAATGTGGACCTTTTTAAAAGAAAGGAAAGAGTGCAAAACGGTGAATTTCTTTAGTAAAATGTGAGCCTTCTTTGGAGAGAGAATCAGAATATATGTGTCAAAATACTAGAGATGACAAAGAGAGAGATTTTGGAAAAGTTGCCCTTTGATTCGGCCCACTTTCATTATATATATGGTGTCCATCCATCTATACATGGTAAGATAATATTTACAGCTTTGATTCGGCCCACTTTCATTATATATATGGTGTCCATCCATCTATACATGGTAAGATAATATTTACAACTAATGATAATAACCGAGTCCTAAATTGTATAAACTCCTAAATTTATATACGCTAACATCCCCCCTCAAATTGATGCGGGTAAGTCAATTAGCAACAATTTGCCAACAAGAAATTGATGCAACTTTCGAGTCATAGCTTTGGTGAAGATATCAGCCACTTGGAGATCTGACTTTCCAAAGTTTCTCTAATAGAATGACAATCAACCTCAATGTGCTTGGTGCGTTCATGAAAAATGGGATTGGTGACAATTTGAATAGCACTAGTGTTATCAGCATAAAGAGGGGTAGAAGTAGTATGAGGAAATCCAAGCTTCTTAAGAAGACCACGTAGCGAGACAATTTCAGAACAAGCAGTCAGCCTCAGTGGAGGATTTAGAAACACGATCTTGTTTCTTACATTTCCAAGAAATCAAGGCATCACCGAGAAACATACACCAACTTGTAGTAGATTAACGTGTATCCAGACATCCAACCCAATCCGCATTACTATAGGCAACAAGTTGAAGAGATGAGCCAGTAGGAAAGAATAACCCACGAGTAGGTAAACCTCGAAGATAGCGAATGATGCGGTGAACTGCAGCAAGATGGAAATGCCGAGGTGAAGACATGAATTGACTGACCTGATGAACAGCATAGGAGATATCAGGTCGAGTAGTGGTCAAGTGATAAGTGTGTTTTTGCACACTTATTTAATATCTAAACAAGCTAAT
>CAIGRQ010115036.1:0-12920 GCA_903798375.1 Fraxinus sp. D2006-0159 | reverse complement strand
ATCAGAGATGATGTTAGGATAACATACTTGGATAAAGGTCCTTGTCAACTATATGGACATGACTTTCCAAGAAGAATAATAGGGAATGATAATAGGTGTTTTCGGAACGAGTGGTTCTCTGAATTTCATTGGTTGAAGTATAATATATAAAATGATGAGACGTATTATTTGCATTGCTACTTGTTCAAACCCGATAGAGGGGATCAAGGGGGTGGACATGTATTCACTAAAATCGGTTTTAGAGATTGGAAGCACAAAAATACATTGAAAGATAATGCTGGTCTCTTTGATAGTGCACATAATCAAGCTTTTGCAAAGGGTACGAACTTGATGAATTAAAAGCAGAGTATCTCCTATGTTATTTCTAGCCAAAGTAGTAGTCAACCAAAAAGTTATAGGATGAGATTGACTGCGGTGCTAGATTGTATTAGATTCATCTTGATGCAATGATTGTTATTTCGTGGTCATGATGAATCGAAAGAGTCTCTGAACAAATGAAATCTAATTGAGCACATGTGAGAGGGTGTAACATTTTCAGTAAGGAAAATTCGGTACAAATAGTTTTATTCAAAGAATAATGACATTTGACACAAATGGTCTTGAAAACAAGTCCATCCGCCAACCTATTATTAGTTCTCTTAAATGGGCCATAAATCCTTATATATAATTGGACCTATAACTAAAAAATAATGTTATCTAGTGATACTAGAGTATTAGTTTAATATCACATGTATTGATCCTACAATTTAATGTCACATGTACTGTCTCATAAATCGAAGTTAAATACTCGTGTTAAATAACATTATTCATTGTAAAATAATGTCATTGCTTATTGAAGATCTTTTATAATCTTACCGAATGTCACATATTTCTTGAGGTAGTGCGATTAGAATTTGTCAATGTAATACGGCAAGAATAGGAAATTATAATCTTACCGAATGTCACATATTTCTGGAGGTAGTGCGATTAGAATTTGTCAAGGTAATACGGCAAGAATAGGAAAGAATCCGAATCGTACTTTTTTGCAAATAAAGACAACAATAGCAATTACTAATGATTATCTTAGTCATTTTGTTCAAATATTTGAATTTGGATAACAATAAAGAGTGGATATCCATAGAATACTAGCTCATATAGGGAAAAAAAAAGAATATGGTTAAATATTGAATAATGATATTCATAGTAAATAGTATATGTAGTCTTCCTTTATGACATATATGTGACGGTTTGTGATTTGGTACTTTAATACGATAGTTTTTTTTTAATTGACTTGTGCATCAAATTACAAACTGCTACATCTATCTCAAATGATTATATGATCGTACACTTAAAAAAGTTAAAACTTTATTCTTTAGGGCTTGTTTGATCCCCAGTTTTAGTGTAGAATGTATTTTGGTATAGTAGATTAATAAATAGTGTGCGATTAAAAATGAAGAAAAAGTTTTTGAGTTGCGTATAATAATATTTTACTGAAAAATGTGTAGTTGGCAAGAAGATAAAGAAACATGGGGATCAAAGAAGCCCTAAAGAAGGAAAAATTATTGATGTGATAGAAAATATTAATTTATTGAAAAATGTGCGGTTGACAATAAGTAGAATAATGAGAATAAAAAAAGCTTAACATGATAGTCATCCCTTAGTTAATATATCAATTGGTTTAGGATAGTCCACCTACTCCGAGTTCTCGCCACTTTATTGTGGGATCTGACTGCATTTTCTCCTCCCTTGTTTGATTGTGAGTTCCAAATTTTTGATGTGCCCATCTAACCTAACTTTTCATACTACATAATTTATCCATTAATTTCATATCGAAATATAAAGATGACTGTACAATACACAAAATTCTAGTCCATTATTAACAACTCATAAATGACAGAAACGATTCATTCAAACCCTACTCAATTATAAAGAAATGTAATTCAATTATTTGAATGCTAGTTTACTTTTCCACTTGGTAGCCAATTCCGTGAGTGATTTTGTGGAAGATCCGTTGTCGCTAAGAACTTTTGCAGCTGCATCCTTGAGGTCTTTTATTCGACTCTGAATCCCTTTTCCTTCTTCTCCTTCCATCAAATTTTTCACAATTTTCGCTATTTCAAATCTCGTCACTAGACCATTTTCATTGAATTTTGGCCTTAAGGCTACTTTCATGTCCTCAGTCAACATAACTGCGTTCATTCTTTGTTCTGCATAGAGTGGCCAAGCAATCAACGGTACACCATTAACAACACTCTCAAGGGTTGAGTTCCAACCACTATGTGACAAAAATCCACCGGTTGAACCGTGGCTAAGAATTTGTGCCTGAGGTGCCCATAAAGGCACCACTAGTCCACGCCCCTTGGTCCTATCCAAGAACCCTTGTGGCAAATAAGCCAAAGGGTCACAAGAATTTTGAGCACTGAAATATGTAGCATTGACAGTTGTCTCACTTGGAGATCTAAGAACCCACAAAAACCTTTGTTCACTCATCTCTAATCCAAATGCAATTTCAGTTATCTGTTCATGGGACAGGGTCCCACCACTCCCAAAAGATATATACAAAACTGAGCCACTTGGCTGTTCATCTAGCCATTTCGAACACACAGATTCTTCATTGTTGTCAGACACCGAGCCCATTCGAATCAAGGGTCCTATGCAATAAACGGGTGGCTTACCAGTTTCTGATTCTTGCAAATACTCAATGGCACCAGGCTCCAATTCCTTGAAACTGTTCAAAACAATCCCTTCTGCCATTCTGTATCTCTTTGAATGATGAAGAACCCATTTGTATGCATCATTTTTCCTGTCCTGAACCGGTTGCAAAAGATCCGATCCATGAATAGGCATGCAACCCGGGATCCGAACCTTCTCAGACATGTCTCTATACTCACACGACACAGATTCATCTAGCTTCGACAAGTTTAAGAAAAATGACAAACACATGGCCGTAGAGGGAAAGAAAATATATGGAGATATCTCGAATTCATTGGCAACCTCAAATGCATCAGTGCCAAACAAATCAACCACAAAAGCCACAAAGTTTTTAGTCGAAACAAATGATTTAACAGCATCACGAAGGGATGACAGGGAACGTGTAACAGTGAGAGCAATACGAGTTTCAATCTTAACATCCTCGGACAAATCATCAATATTGGCAGGGGGAAGAACAACATAGTCTATACGCGGTGTGAGATTTTCAAAAAAGGATTTTGGTGCATTTGAGAGAGGCCCATCAGTTGGGATGAAGAAAGTTACCGTGAAATTGTGTTTTTGAATAAGTTTTTTGGCAAATTCTACTAGTGGGATGATGTGGCCCATTCCTGGAGTTGGGAAAATGGCAATATGGGACTCCATGAATGATAAGTTATTTAGGGTTTGTGCTCGAGATTGGACAATTATGGAAGAAACTTTTTAGTTGGACGGTACAAAAAAATGGAGGATATATATAGAATTTTTTTTATTTTTTTTTAATTCTTGGTATCAATTATTTGAATGTACGTAGAGGTGGAATGGGTGGGGGTGAAGCATCTTCTAGATGAAAAAAATCTAGGACATTTGTTTGATCACGATACATGCAACGATGATGTCAGTTTTTATGTAAGGCTTGTGTCATTGTGTTTAGAACAAATAATTCTTAAGTCCAAAAAAAAAATTGAAAAACTTCATTAGGCTAGGCCCAAATTTCCTTTCTTATCCTTTCGTCTTAACGTCATCGAAAAATATGGGCCACAAATTGACCCAATGGTCTAGAAGAAGTCACGTTAAAATATACATGAATAATGGTGTTAGTATGGTCAATAGTGGCAGCCGCACTTGTTTTTAAAAGATAAACCGAATGTAAAATTAATAACAAAACAACAAAAATTAAAGATTATAGTTGATAAGTGCATTTTATACACTTATTCAGGTTTCTATTTTTTTTTTTTATTTTAAATAAATTGAACGATTATCTACCTAATTTGTGTAAATCATGTTAAATGTAAGAAAATCCCAATTTGAATACAATTTATGGGAAAATAGGCTATTTAGAGTTTAATTGGAGTTGATTTGAAACAATTGAATATTTACCGGAATGCAAGAGATCAATTGGAAGTATTAATGGAGCATTCGATAAAAAATCATAAGTTTTGAGAGTTAAATTCGACATTTGGAAAGTTTGAGGACTAAATTGTAAACTCCAAAACTTGCATCGAATCAATTATAATAATTTTAGAATGAAGATAACTTAATTGCAAATGATTTTGCTATTTGTACATAAACAATGTATATAATGGATTACATAATATTTTGTTGAGGAAAATGATTAGATGAAAAAATTGATTGCGTGTTTAAATTGACAAATAATAAAGTGTCATATGACATTATGTAAGTCTTGATGTACATAAAGTAAGATCCAATTGTAAATATTATAAGATGAAGGAATAAAGTCACATGATAAAAGGAGTTCGAATTTACTTCTTAAAACTATTTGATAGAAATCAATTCAAACTAATTTAGATGGTATTGTCAACCTTTGCATAAACTTGTAAAGTGAATTGAGTGGATGAGTCGAGTCAAGTAATGAAAACATTTTTTGTCTTCAAAACAAATATTGTCTTGAGTAGCAAAATTTAAAGAATCGCTAAAACTGATTTTCAATACCTAGGACTGAATCTGTATTTACCAAGAGCATTGAATAAACAAATATTACAAACAGCTTCTTTCTTACAAATTTCAATTCCTTAAACTACATACAAGGATGGCATTACAACAAAAAGATTCTGCAAAAATGCCATTTCCATATGGAAAAACAGTATAACTTTCAACCATTCACAAGCATTTCCATCATCAAATCATTCCAAGAGTCTATAGGTCCAGGCAAACACCAATGTAGACAATCATTTTGTAGCTTCAAGTGTTTATCTTTTCCGAAATATGGATGGAATTGCCTGTAGACTCCCGGATGACCATCGGGGCGTAATAGAGAAACTAAGGTCGTATCAAATAGTTTCAAAGTTAAACCTTTTTCCTTTCCTATAGCTGCTGCTCTCTCAAATTCTTCAAGTTCGATGTTTCGCATCATCCCATCCATATCATTAACGTCGATCTCACCTTCTTGAAACGGTCTTGTCCTGTTACAATATCCACCCGTGTTCCATTCCCCATTTTCGAAGTGATCTGGAGTCGTCGTTCTAAAGAACGTATAAGCCTTGTGCTTTGAGCTAGTGATGAATTTCAGCGTTGAGTTCAATGCTTTGCGATAGGCATAATAAAATCCTACTTGGGTTATGTTATTCCCTTGGCAATTATGGCATCCCACAATCGTGCTGTTCTCGTAGTAAATTGCAGATTTGAGAAACCACTTCCCCCCTGCAACTACTACATAATCAAAGTTTTCGTATTGATCTGTCCATGTCGCATCTAGCTCGTCGAGATGAAGCTGGATTATGCCCGATGAAACTCCATTGATATCTTCAAATACACTTGCTTTTGTGAGAAACGGGGACCAAACAACTGAGAGAGTCAAGCGGTGAGAAGGGAAAACCCATTTTCGGCTTTTGTACTGCTCGTCATGGTATACCCCCACAGCTTGTTCCACCTGCAAGACAATAATTATATATTTAAGACAGATAAAAACAATCCTTCCCTCTCCTAACTTGCTCTACCAAAATAGTGCTACTCTTAGTAATGGTGGCCTCTTTAGGTCTACTGGTTTTACTTATTCGTTCTTGTTCGCTGCTTATATAATTTATTGTTTAATTAAATTGTTCTTATAAAGTAGTCTCTGCAGCAAATATTATCTTGAAAGCATCATAATCATGATAATATTGTTCAAACGATTAAATAAATCAAATACATATTAAAACACGAGAAGATAATAAATTTGTCAAATATTGTTAAATAAATTAAATACATATTGAAAAACGAAAAGTATGGAAATAAATGTGTCAAATGTACATTCATCATAACTAAATAGTAGACAAAATAATTAGTGATAATATGATTCAAAAAGTACAAATGATTAATAAAGTAAATACATATTGAAAAACGAAAGTTATTATTGAAATAATTGAATTATAGTTATGATAGAATCATCCAAAAAATTATTTTCACTTAATGTGATATTTAAGGTATGAATCTATCAAATATTGTTAAATACACTAAATGCACATTGAAAAACGAAAAGTAAAGTAATAAATGTGTCAAATGTGCATTCATCATAACTAGATAATTGAGAAAATAATTAATGGTAATATTGTTCAAATGATTAATAAATTAAATACATATTGAAAAACAAAAAGTAGAGTATTGCTGAAATAATTAAATATATATTGAAAAAGATGAAGTATGATATTATTGAAATAATTGAATTATAGTAAGGATATAATCGTCCAAAAAATAATTTTCACTTGATGTGATATTTAGTATATTAGAGATTATGTGAAATTAAATCCAATAAATTCAAAAAACTAAAAAAGACAATCATTTTTTAAATCGTTCACACCCCTTCAAAAAAATAAAAACAAAAAAACAAAAAAAAAACTCTATATTTTATTATCCCCACTTAAAGTAAAAACAGACCTACCGGTCCCTCAGACCACCTCCTGTTATTCAAATGGAGACAATAAGCTAAAGGACAGCTTAATTTGATAATAATCAACTTCCTCCAACTTTGAGTAGTTAAGACGTTAATATCAAGTAGTCGACATATTGCATAATGGTAAGCAGTTATCAGCAGAATATGATCATGAAATATGCTGAATTTGTACCTGTGAGAGCATACAGAGCAACGATTGCACGTGATTACGCATAATGGAATCACCAATAAATGCCACCGATTTGCCTCTCATCATATTCAAGAACCTCTTTGCATCAAATTTGGGTAAATTACAGTCTCTCGGCTTCCACCTCCAATAAACATAATCTGTATCCGGCCGTCCATTTCTCATACAATTTTGATGATCTTCAATCGAAGAGCAACTAGCATTTGTGTAAAATGGACCGGTGAGATCCTGAACCCAATTTCCCACAAATACATTGCATTTTTCTGCAACACAAAAAGCAAAGCAAACCTGTATAAATCTTGAATCAGCCCAGTCAAAATGATGGCTCCATCACAACATCAAAGGCACATTAATTCGTAGTCGAACTACATTAATCCTTTGTTAGCCAATCTTCAACTGAAAACATCACTCCAGCCCACCAATTGAACAAGCTAGAATGAAATGTACAAAGGAATTCAAGAACAAAAATTTGGCCCCTTTAAGCTAATCACTGAACAAGATTAAACATTTTTGTTCCTTTAATCGAATGCATAAACATTAATTGGTACTCATAAATTGAGAAATTTCTCAAGATAGAATCAAATCTAAAAATCCTGATAATTATTCATAACAGCCTGCATCAAAAAAGAAAACACACACACACACACTACACACATAAAACAATTGAATTTAATAGAGAAAAATCAAAATTCACACTTCCAGTTACCCGTTTTTGATGTATGGTTCACCGAAAGGTCACTGGATGAAACTGGTGTGTGGGGTGGCAATGCCTCCTTATCCTCATCGAAAGCTGTATCAGTAGGAATCACAACAGGAGAAAACTGTACGACGCTTGAGGAAAAGAAACGATAGGCAAGGCCCAAGAGAAGAAAACATACTGCAAATTTTACAAAAATGGATGAAAATTTATGGCTATTAACATTGGTATTTAATGGTTTCATTGTATTTTGTGTCACAGAGACCTTAAAAACATTGAAATATAAAAAATTAAGCCCTCTGCAACACGAAATTTTACAAGAAAACTGAGAATTTTTTATGCAAGAAATTGGAAATGGTAAAGGCTTGGAAGAAAGAATGGACAAAGTAATAAAGATGGGCGTTCCTTGTAGGCAATGGGAGTGACGTAGTTTACTCTTGTAAGGTTCCATCTTCTTTTTGCAGCTCTGCCTATTTATTGTGTCATTAATGAACCTACATAATTTAATGAATTTGCTTTTCTTTTTTATTTTTATTTTCTTTCTTTTTGCTTTTTTGTTTTTTGAGAAATTTTGAATCCTATGTAGTGTAAGAGTGATTGATAAGTCGATCCGGTTGCACTATAAGAGTCCTAGAGGAGGATCAAAATTGTCAAAACTTTATGGTAGATAGTTGGGTTTGAGGATTTGAGTTGAATATAATCATTGTGGATGTTTTTTCTTAAATTCAGATGAAAGTATTACAGTATATTACGAGATATATAAAACTTTGAATTGAAATGAAATCACACAAATGCACTCTCTATCTTTAATAGGAGTAATGTCTACTTTTTCTCGCTTTATCAGGAGGTTAGGCTAACTCCCTCTTCAAATATTTGTATTTTTTCATTTTTATATAATAATGCACTTCCACTCATAATTTTAATTTTCTTAAAAAGAAAAACTTTATGTAGGACAATAATGTCACGTCAAAGTTCCAACAGTATTACCATTTATAAAATTAGACACGTGAGAGATATGTGCGACGTAAAACAATATTAGATTTTTCATCTTTAAGAATTGATTGTACAACTATATTAAAGAGTTACGAAACATCATGCAACTAGTGCGGGGAGGCAATGAGCCATTAAATTTTTTTCTAAAAATAACTATTTTTGTATATTTGCAAGGAACAAAGATTAATGTTTGTTGGGAAAAAAAAAAGTCGATAGCTTCAAAGAAAACGAAGGGATGTGTGTTCAAGAATAGTCTTGACTTGTGGTGAGCTGTTAACACCTAAACTAACCAAGATTTAGAAAAGAAAAGGGACTTTATTATATTCCTTTTGACCTAATTTGAATGTTGTGTCTATTCTAAACAAATATATATAATATCGAATTAACTCACTTGAAAAATTAACGATGGTCACATAGAGGCTCAATTCATTTTTTTTCTTCTTGAAACAGATAATTTTATAAGGAAATATACAAAATACACCATGCACTTTGTCTACCAAAATTTTGTGAATTTATATTTTAACTACTGTATTTTACTATTAGCAAAAAAAACAAATTTTGCTTGAAAAGTTTGAAATATTTACAAATTTGATCTAAACAGACCAAAATATCCTTAATTAAAAATAACAAACCATGTCCATGCCTGTTTGTTTCTGATTAAAATCAGATTTTAATTTAAGTTAAAGTCAAACAATCAGAATTAACTACATCTTTTATAGGTCCCACAACTTTTCAACCATACATTTTAAAAATTTCTATTACAATCTAATAAATATCTAGTTTTAATCCCCATAACTTAAAACATATTGTTTGTTTAACTATTTTATAATTCTCTTTAAAAGATGGGGGGTTTTTTTTTTTTTTTTAATTGTGAGGTTTACCAATTTTATCATCTTCATTTTCTTTAAATTGCAACTTGAAAAAATAGAAAATAGATTTAATAAAATAATGCGTTCAAAAGAATAGAGCGAATTTTTTTTCTACATCGTTAAATGGACAGATGAAAATTATTTGTTTTCATCATTTAATAAATTAATCGTGTTCCATGATTAAATTTTTTCAGAAATCAAGTAAAATAATATAAATATTATTTATTATTTTGCGGTTGAAAATTATTTTCTTATTTATTTTAAGTTGAGGCTTTAAATAAACCATTGTTTAACAAATTTTCAAGAATTCATACAATATTTTCTTATTTTTGTTTTTTATGTTCTTTTTCATTTTTATGAGAAACTTTAAGTACAAAAGACAATTATAAGTATTACTATAGAAATATACAGTTTTGTCTTATAAATGAAAAAAAAAAAAGAAAAAAAGAAAAAAGGTCAAGTTAATAGTATACTGAAAAGACTTGAAAAGAAAATTAATTTTTGTGAAAGACAAATTTAAGAGATAGACAAATATGTTTTTAGATAAAAGAATAATAGAAATTACAAATTTGAAAAATAATAAATGGTATGCAAAGTATTAAGTAGTGTAAAATATAAGGTGTGATTTTTATTTTTTTTTGATACCCAGGTATCCACCTTACGGCGACTAAATCCTGGAGTCTACACCCTGGCCCCTCAAGATGCAGACGGGTAAACCGCAGGTTATTTGCAGACGGATAAACCGCAGGTTATTTTTAGTTAGAGGTATGTTGGTCTGTGTAAATATTTATAATAACAAATTTATGAATATTTTTATTTTTCTGGAAAATATGTTTTATGTTATCAATAAGTAAAATACAATACGTAAATTGTCAATTATAAAATATGGTATGCAGATTGTAAATGCACCTTAAATACATGATATATTTTGTAAATTTTCTTTCTATAGTTGGGGTAGCGCCGAATTTTGAATTCAATATTTTTGTCCACTAAAATCATTTTAAAACACCTTCACGACAACGGTGTCGAATTTTGATCTTCAAATACGAAGCAAATATCTTTCAAAAGGCATATACATAGAGCCATCTCTCACTGTAAAGAGAGTTAAGAGTTCGTTGCCAATATCATTTTTTTTTTCTTTCTAAATTATTTCTTTCAAAAAACTTTTATACAAAAACTCAAATTTTATATAGAATTTCCTTTGATAGAAAAAAAAAAAAAAATCATCTTGGGAAAGAGGAAAAGAATGTGATGCGACCTTTGCTCTTTATGAGTAGTGGGGTAAAGTTGGAGGTTTTGCACGTTCTTTGCCTTATAGGCTTGTCCTATGCTCACTTGCTTTTCTTGATCTTAAGTTATATGCCAACGTTAGAGGACTAAAACTTTCTGTCTCAGAAACAGCTGGCGCCAATTAAACCAATGGCTTTGATTAAAGAAATAATTGCATATTTGATGCAATTATGGACCACTAATCTTTTCACTCTTCTATCTCACTCCCACCCTCCCAATCTTTGTAGATTTGTGCCTTGTCAAAATAAGCTAATCTTAGACGCATTTGTTTGGATACGAATATTTGATATGCAGTATTTAGACTCTGTTTGGTGGAAATTAAAAATTAAATTTTTAGTAGATTTTGATAAATGTTGATGAAATGTATTGTTGAAAAGCTGTGGTCTCATAAAACGTATTGTTAAAATTACCTGTTGAATTTGATTTAAATTAAAATCTGAATTTAATTTTTACCAAACATGGGCTTAATATAATTTGTACAGTATAATTAAAAAAAAAACATTTACGTCCATATTCATGTTATTCAGCATTAAATTAACTTGTTAAATTGTTCCGATTTATTCTTGAGAAATTTTTTTTTCTTTTAATAATTAATAAATTTTCTATTTTCATTGATTCGAGGGATCCAAATACTATTATGGAGCAATGAACTTGTTAGTTGTTGATTTTAAATGACATTTTAACATAAGAAAAGCCAGATTTTAGTTTTATCGACAGACAAAATTAATTTTTCAATTGGACAGTAATAATATTTAGTCATTACTTTTTTCAAGATTTGATTTGATGTCACTTAAAGAAACCAATATGTTCCCTATTGGCTGTTTGTAAACATTTTCAATTGACATCCAACTTTATATTTTGCTTGCATTCAAAGTTTTGCCTCATTATGGACATGTTTCAAGCTCCAAATACCCTTAAAATTCATTAAGGTGCAATAATAACATATGGAGGTGTTAGGTCACTCTTTAAAGTAATATTGTCTTGATTTCAATAGGGATTGCAATGGGATGAGATGGGGCTGCCCTCCCTACACCTCGCTCCGCAGAGTATTTCCAAGTGGTAGACGAGGTGGCGCAGGTTAAGATTAAAATATTATTATTTTTTCATCATGTTTACTTGTTTATTTATATTTAAATAGGAGTCGGGTGCGAATTTGAAACAGGGACCATTTACTTGTCTATATCCCAATTCCTCAAAGGAGATAGGACAAACCATTTTGTCATCCCTACTAGGTGGGTGTTAACCCACAAATTTAGGTTTGAGCCATTATGTACCTTCATTGTTATAATGACATTGTTTGAATTTAAAATCAAACGAAATTGAGATATCTCCAATTTAAATGGGTCCAATATTAATTTCTCGACATTTCTTAGCCACAAAATGTCACTTTGAAGATGTCAATGTCTTAATCTAACATATATAAAAGAAAAATGATGAAAGAAAAAAAATAATCTCAAAATAAATATAGAAAATTTACACCCAAAAAGTCAAAACTAATCTCATTTGAAAGGACGATGCTACACTTACAGGTCGGAGCCTCACAGAAGCTCTACAGATTACTCACAATCGGAGGCGGGAAAAAAAATTTTGAACCAATTTTTTCATTTTTTAATCACGTCGGGACCCACCTCATGTGAGGGTCGGTAAAATATCTGTGAAGCTCCGATCTGTAAATCTGGTTTAATCCCATTTGAAATACATCTCATGAATGCTTATTTATTAAACTAGACACAATAAAGATGTGAAATGCGTTCGATTTTTCGAGCTATGTTAGTTCATAAGTATATGAGTCTCAAGTTGTATCAACATCGGCTAAAAAATTTGTCCTCAACTTCTATTTTCCTTAAGTTTTAGCGTAAATATCGTAGAGAAATTTCTTCTAATTTTATTTTAATTTTGAATGCCACCTAGTATTTATCTATGTAGGTTGGCCTGAGAATTAAATTCACCATATATACCAAAGACAAATTGGATAAGGTATAAAAATGTCCCCCATATCATTTTTGTTAAATGTGACCAAAAGTTCTTATTGTAGAGCAGGCCTCTGATATGGGCCCAGTTCTCCAGATACTACAAAGAGAGACCACACTTATTGGGCCACTGTCAGCAAAGTGATGATGATCTCTGTGGGCCTTCGATTTTGTACTGGATAGACCTGGTCCAGTTTTTGTTTAGCGTTTAGGGGAAATTATGCCACACACCCACTTACTTTTCAATAAATATTTGACTAAATTTTACCACACACCTATTTTTGAATAAATATTTAGAATATACTATGCAACTTTTTTGTAACCATAAATACCGTTTTTCTATAGTAAAATAGAAATG
>CAIGRQ010115032.1:0-11318 GCA_903798375.1 Fraxinus sp. D2006-0159 | reverse complement strand
CATGCATCAGTTTATAACGTTTTCTATGAACTACGAAGTACTATTTTTAGCAGGTCTGGTACCAAGGCAAGGTTAACCTTTATAGTACACAACTTTCTTACAAGTCCTTTTTACAGTTCTCCACATAAGTAAGGTCTGTTTGAACCGAATTAAAATTTAATTTTAATTTAAGTCAAAGTCAAACAATACATATTTCAAAAACTTCTAACATAATCCACTAAAAATCTATTCTTAATCCACACCAAACACCCTCTAAACCCTTATTTGACGAATTTGAAAAGTAATTTTTTTTTTTTTTAAGAATATATGATTAAAAGAGTAGAAATTTTTTTGAAATTACGTTGGAATTATTTTATTATGTGAATATGATTAAAAATGAGTACAAAAATTAATTAATTTTATTTTAAAAAGCGATATAGGGCTAAATCGAGTGTTAAACAAAAAACTGGTATATCAACTCTTGTGGAGAATCAAACTTGTTACATTTTTCTTCCGTTTTCGACTCTCTGAGAAAGGGCAATATGTCCATAGAAAAACCTACATATTAGTATGTATATTACACTACCAATCAATTCATTTCTTTTCTCAAACTCCGCAAAAATTTAGGAGATTTACTCAATGAAACACAAACAGGACAACTCAATCATGTATATACCAAAAATATAACTATGAACATCGTTTCCAATCAACAATTTTTCACCCTGATTGTCCTCATGTAAGTGACAGAAACAGCAGCAGGAATCATCACCGCTAATTCATCAGGCATGGCTAGGAAACAGAAAATACAAGTGGTGGTTAAAACTACGGCAAGTTAGACCGTATTCTACAATCTTGGACGCTTCAGACAAGACTGTTGTGATGTTGCTGATGCAGATTTTAATGGAGTGAGATCACGAGCAAGAGATGATGTAGGAGATAAATCTTGCAGTTTTCTCTTCCGGGATACTTTCTTCTTTTCATCGTTCTCGTCCCCACGTAATATGACATCTCTCAAACGCATCACATCTGAGAGCTTTACCGGCTTTACAAGGAACTCTTCAGCCCCTTCCTCCAAACACCTAAGAATTGGTCAGAAAGAAGATAGATCTAATCAGAGAATTGCAATGCATATTCGCTTTCTTTTCTCATAATTTCGGGAGGTAAAATTTAAGCGTTTCATTAAATGAAGAACCGAACATAGTGGAAAGAATAGAATCACGCCAAATTCAAAAGAACAAGACTCAGTTTTCTTGTTTAATGTCATATGTGATTCACATAATCTATGGTCTCGATACTGGAACAACCTCGTCTCACACTTGATTACTTCGTTTCTTAATTCCCCCAACAGAGGCTATCTTATAAGTTTATGAATCGATTCTGTCATCCAGAATTCTATAACAAAACGAACAAATTACAAAACTAAGTCTAAAGGTAAGATCTGATATGCTGATCTAACAGATGAAATACTTCCTCTTCACAGGTAATAAACTAATCAAACACTGACATCAGATTGAGAATATACCTATCGATACGAGCCAAAACATTCTCGGACGACATAATCACCACTGGTATTTCCCGCAAATTCGATGAGCTCTGGTTGAAAAAGGGCAAACAAGTAAAACGTTAACCTTCATTTCTTAACAGCGTCAATCAAGAATAGAGAAATATCATGATAACAATGATAAAGTATCAGGGAAAAATATAAAAACCTCCTCCATTTTTTGAAATAAATCACTAACCTTAATCTTTTTGAGAAGTTCATATCCTGTCATTCCTGGCATTGAATAGTCTGTCATAATCAGATTCACCTTCAATCCCTAAATTCAAACAATAAAGATTATCAAAAAACAAAAACAACAACGAAAAAACCCTCAAATACTAACCCCATACATTAGAAAAATCGATTCTGAATCACAAAATTTAAATAAATGAAATGGAGCCAAAACTTCTTCTTCTCAGAAATTATAGCAGGAAAATCCAGTTTTTACTTACATCAAATCCAACAGAGCTTCTCTCTTCATCCAATCCCAGATACTGCAGAGCCCTCCTTCCACTTTCTACAGCAGTAACTGCAAGACCAAAATTTCAATCAATTCCAAAAACCCAAAACCACAAATAAAAGAACCCAATTCAAAACTCTAAATTATTAACAAAAACACCAAACCTTTGCAGCTAGAAATCTTCAATAATCGCTCGATGACCTTCCGATCCACAAGGCTATCATCCACAGCAAGAACATGCAATTCCTCTGCAACAATCGAAGAACAATCACTTCCCATTTCGTCCAACTCCTTTTTTTTCCTCAAATGGGTATGTGTATTGTGTTGTACGATACTCTTGAGAGCCACGAAAATAGTATGTGCGATACAATCCTCTTTAAGTATATATTACATACACAGAGTGTGGGATAGTGGGTTCTGTGAAAGATTATAGAGAGAGAAAATCTACTTTAAGGAAGCTAAAAGGCTACAGAGAGATCTTTGCAAATCTACGAACATTATATTCAACTTGTCGCTTTATCTGACAATGTCATTATTTTTGTTTTCTTTTTTTATTTTGGAATGTTGGTTTGCTAGTGGGGACCTTCAAATTTGACAATTTTATTAAAAAAATGTATGATTTTAAAATATTTTATCTTCTTGTTTATAATAAATTAAAAGCATAAATAGACTTTTATTAAAATGATTTATTGTATAAGAAAAACTTGACACGTTACCTTTAGCCCCATTTGGTACCGGTTAAAATTTAGATTTTAATATAAATCAAAATCAACAATTAATTTAACCACGTATTTTATGGATTCCACAATTTTACAATCATTTATTTCATCAATTTCAATCAAAATCTACTAAAATTTGATTTTTAATCCCTACATAGTTCTGTCAAAAAATTACGATCATGCTACACGTACATTAATGTTTACATTTTCGTTGGCATTCTTTCATATGACATCATCATATCCTTTGATTTCACCACTAATCTTTCACATCACTGTCCATATTGTGTCACATAGGAGGATGTCAAGTAAGTTATAAACGAAGATGTACATATAGATTAATCCAAAAAATTATATGACTCGGCTTTAAAAATGTACGACAACACAATACTTTGATTTTGAAGAAAAAAAAAAGTTAGATCTCAGTCGATTTGGATCATTTTACCGGGTTTGCCTTTGGAATGTTGGACCTTGAATGCCGTGGGGGAGATTGTTCTAAAATCGGCAAGCCAATATCAACCGATAAACTTATGTCTACTAGGGGCAGACTATCTTATGCGAGATTACTTGAGGTTGATGCGTTTATTGAGATAGTGAGAGCAATAAAAATGAATTTGCTTAACGGTAAATCAAGGGAACAAGAAGTTCATTATGATCATGTGCCTAAATCCTATCAATTATGTGTCACGCTACAAGTTTATTGGCATTTGAATGCGAATAGCCTATTCAGGCACAAATGACGAAAGAAAATTTGAATGAAGAAAATACTTTTTTAGCTATAACTTTTTACAGGAAAATGTGGAATAAGCATTGTGGCTTGTAACTATCTAAACATCTAGCCTTTATATAAGTGGACTCGATCGAATAACACCTTGTCATGTCACGTTTTCTTAGCAAATCAAAAAATACTATCAAATTTTCGACACATCAGCTTGTTTCTTCGTTGACGTTTGATATAAAAAAAAAGTAGTTGTAAATAAATTAGTCTTAAAAAGTTATTTACTCATTTTACTCGGACAAGAAAAATTAAAAATTATTTCCCTTGTTTGGGCTCCATTTTAGAGCATGTTTAATGCTCATTTTTTGTTTAAAATGCATTTTAAAATAGTATTTTGATGGATAATGTGTGGTTAAAAAATAAAAAAATGATTTTACGTGTAATATTAATATTTGGCTAAAAATAAGTGAAAAAATGCATTTTGAAAATAATGAAAACCAAACAAGAGGTTATTGAAATTTTGGGAGGAAATGAATTTTAGAATAGCGGTTTTTGAAGAATATGTAGTTAAAAAAAAAAAAAGGGGAGCTAAACGTATTTTCATTTTCTCTTGCTAATTTATCCCCACAAGGAAAATTTGATTATAAAAAAAGTTGTGATGGGAGACATTAAATGTTAAAAGGACATGAGTGACATTTTCCGTTTGCTTTTTTGTTTACTTGGTTCAGAGAAGAAATGTCGTACTGTTCTGTGCACTGTAAATGTGCCATTCAGATTCTCTCTGTCCAATAAGAGTAATCCGTGTGTACTGCAATTTGTATGTATGGTCACTCAATTCACTGCTCAATTGCTTTGACCACTCTCCTTTTGCTGTCCCCACTTGGATCTTGGATCCGGGGCTGATTGACTCCACAAGAACCTAATAATTAAATCCTGTTTTTAAGCCTTCCAAGAATTACCCTCAAGATAAAAACATTTAACTCTTGCCATTTTTGAGATATCAAAAATTGTATATACTTTTTTACATTTTTTATCCCATTTTTTTTTAAATATATCTTTTTCTTCTAGTTTCAATAACATATTTTTTTATAAAATAATATTACACGTAAATTTTTAAAAAAAATCTTATTTTTAATCACATATATATTATCAATCTACTATTTCAAAATGTATTATACATCGAAAATGAGGCTCGGACAAATCCTATTTGTTTTGCTTTTATTTTTTCTTAGTTAACCAGTATTTATTTTTATATTTTGTTGCAAATGTGAAGAAGGTAACATTTCATTTTTCCCGGGAACTATTGACTTTATACTCATATGTATATAAGTACTTATTTAATTATTGTTTGATCCTCATTTTTTTTCAAAAATATATTTTTCTCTCTCTTCTTGTTGATCACACATTTTCAATAAAATAATATTTAATGAAACCCTAAAACTTTTTCTTTATTTTTAATCACGCATTTTCCATCAATCTACTGTTACAAAATATATTCTACACCAAAAAAATGTGGTTCAAATAGGCCTTTAAGTGGTCCATCTTCGATTTTGATAAAAATCAACTTTTTGAGCCCCATTTTTTTCTCGCAAAATGCATTGAGAAATGTGGTTAAAAAATATGAGAAATTTCAGTTTACATGTAATATTATTTTATTAAAAAATGTTTGATTAAAAATAAAAAAAAATATTTTAAAAATAATGAGGATCAAATAAGGGTTTAATATCAAATATCAACCGTAGAAGTGGTCTAACAATATTATTAATACCTCCTTCAAATTTCAATTTTACCCTGACAATTTCTCACCTAACCCTATCCATTTTTTTTCACCTCTTCATAATTGAAAGCCAATTACGGTCTTTTTTTATCAAGTAGTGGGTGTTGGTATTTTTACATAAAAGGAGCTTTTCTTTTGTTGTCTACATATCAAAATTTCTTGCAAGAAGAATGATCAGACACACGCTAACTATTGCCACAACAAAGAATAAGACATAAAGTCCGATATTTTATTTTATTTTTTTCCGCTGAACTTTTCGTCACACCAAAAGTATATTAATTAGTGGGTATCTGTTAAGGATTAAAATTAATTTTTTAGTAGATTGTGACAAAAATTTTGAAATGTGCGGTTGAAAAATTGTGGGACCTATAAAAAATGTGATTAATGTTGATTGTTCTGACTTTGATTTATATAAAAATTTGATTTTAATCTGAAACGAACATGTCCTTAAAATTTTGTGTTTAGCTCCTGTTTGGGCCACATTTTTTTTACATTCTCATTCTTCTACTCATTTTTAACCACACATTCTTCAATAAAATATTATTTTATATCATATCAATAATTTTTCATTCTTTTTCAATCACATATTCTCCATCACATCAACAAAAAAAATATATTCTTTTGAAAATAATGTAAACCAAACGGAGGTTTAAGATCCAATATGTATTAATATTTTATTTCTCATAATTTAAAAAGCAATGAGGTCAATCGAGTGAAGTGAAGTGAAGAGAATCGAAGAGACAATAGATCTTGAAAGTTTAGTAAATGCGAGCGGCGGCGAGAAAATCAAAAGAGGAAGATATTGCACTGTCTATTTGTGTATCATGTTGATTCGAAGCCAGATTGGGACCCCACAAAAAGATTGTGACAATTACCTCCATTTGCGTGAAATTTCAGGTTTGTCTGTTTCACAATTTCTCTTACACACACAGTAATCAGACTTCAATTTCAACAGCCTTAAAAGGATGAGTCAAAGATTGCATTCAGTTTGTACCAAGTAGATTTTTACCGAATCTTTTAACTACTATTCACAATAGAGATGGAGATCACATTGTCAAAATTTTTAAGGAAAAATCACCCCACACTAATGTGAGAGGTTGTAAAAGTTACAACACACTAATCATTGTACATGTAGCATGTTTGAATTTTTAAATATAAAACGGGTCCCACGCATTATGTAAGAGGTGATAATCCATTATGTACAAATGAATTAAGAACTTGTTTGGTTTAGATTTTTTGAAGGAAAAATTGATTTTGAATAGTGATATGATGGAAAATGTGTGGTTAAAAAAGAAGAAAAAAGTATTGATGTGATGTAAAATAATATTTTATTGAAAAATGTGTGGTTGAAAAATGAGAATTGATTTACTGTAGAACTGGACAATTCTAACCAAACAAGCTCTAACCATTTTATTTAGCAACACTGGTATCAAGCATCGATCTATAAAATAAGTAAATTATAGATTTACTTAAATATAATGTCGAATGAATTCATTTGATTGAATATATTAAGTGTGATTACCTAGAGGTGTTGATAACATTATTCTAAATATTTAACACAAGTGGTGCTTAATACTCCCCATCACAAGTTTTATTTTTACTTTTTTTATTTTTTTTTAGACCATAATTGATTTCTTATTTTTTTAATATACCCCTTAATATGTACTTATAAACAAATATGGAATGCTCATATTTAAAATATTATTTAATATAGAGGTATATTCGAACAAATGTGAAAAAAAAAATATTTGTAACTATATTAATTTGTATAAAAATGAAAATAAGTCTATCTTTATCGAACGTGAAGTATTAATCTGAGCAATGTTTTGTGTCATAACATCACTTTAAGTCGTATTAAATGAAGTTAAATAAGTTTCACAATTAAATGGTTCCTATAATTCTCCACTTAATTAAATTATCATATAACGACACCTATCCAATTTAGTGCGGAACACAACTATCGCTAAATAGCATTATCATTGTAAAACATAATTATTATGAAACTACGCCCTTTGACAACCATTATTTGGGGAAATTGAGATTTGAATACTGATTTTTTGGAAAATGTGTGATTAAAAAATATGAAAGTTTTTGGACTTATATGTAGAATATTTTTATTGTATGGGTGCATGATTGAAAATGAATATGTAGGAAAAAAAAAGAATTTTAAAATAATGATTATCAAACGAGGGCTAAATGAAACAGAAAAAACATAATTTTGAAACATGAGAAAATAGAAAAAGGAGGACGTAAAATTAATGGCTAGAACTAAGAGCAATGTTTTGAAAGGCAGGGGTTGCCCAGATCAGCTGGAGTTTACTTTCCAGTTTCGAGTTCATTTCAAGTTTTTCAATATTTGAAGATCTATTTATTTTATTTTATTTTTTTTAATGAAAACACAATTGGTTTATCATCCAAAATAATTGTCACTCAAAATTGAAAACTAAAAGTTACGTTTAGTTCGAAATTTTGAACAATTATTTTATAACATTTTATTTCATTAAATTCGATTATTTGATAAAATAGAACTGTTTTATGCTAGTGTATTATTAAGCAATATATACATTTTAAATTGGTGAATTTTTAAAATTTTCTCGCTACAAAAACAAAATAATAATAAGTGAGTAAAACATATTAAATGAAAAAAAAAATTAAAGACATGAACTAAGATGTGCTCATTTAAATATTTTTTTAGAAATGTTATTTAAATAATCAATAAAAGATTAATTTTTTTATTTTTTATTTCTTTTAGAATTTATATATTTAATTTTTAATTTTTTTAATTTCATTTAAATGCTTATTTCCCTTCAAAACATCAAAAAAGATGATTTCAGTTTTTTGTTATAAGTTTAACCTTATTTTCAAATATGCATTTTCAAAAATATTAATTCAATTTTTTTGGATGTTTTGCAAAATTGAAATCAGCATGACACCATCAAATCAAATGCCTCCCTGATTTTTGAAAGTTTGAAAAATGTTTAGTTGTACGAATTATTAAATACTTTATAATTTATATTTTTTGATACGCATTATTTTATTTATTAAAATTATAAAATAATATAAAAATATATGAAAAGGCATTCAGAAGAAGTGGAAGAAGTAAAGAAAATGAAAATGACTGGTCGGTTTGGATCTTTTTATACGAAAAAAAGAGGCGGCAAAGACGGCATGGTGGCGATCAATTTGGGGTCAAATTGAGTTAGAGAAACTAATAAATTTTAGTTGGAAATTAATTTTTTTTTTTTTTTAAGGATATTCTCCTCATTTTTTTAGAAAAGGACAATGAATGCAAACCTTTCAAATGTTTTGGCCATTTTTCAAAATGAAAATGAAATGTGAAGGCTGGACATTTCCCACAGTTTTCTCGTAATGTTAAGGTCACTTCATGTCTTCGTCGGTGTATATGAAATTGGACCAACAATTTGATAACGGAAGCTTGGAATAATGGTAACTAGTTAATATTCTATTTTTGCAATAATGGTATTTGTACAATTATGGATGTCAACTTGCTCGATAATCGGTATGTTGGCAAAATACTATGGGTTGCAAAACAACTTTTTGTTGAAACTGCCAAATGACAAAATGCTACGTGACATTCTATAAACAAAGCTATCATCCACAATTGTACACCCAGCATGATTCATATTTTTGATATCCACTTTTGCAGTTAGGAACAATAAGTCAATATTCTTATTGATTTGTCAATCAAATGAAAAACTTGTTACGCCTCACCACCGAGTCTACAGTTAAAGTGTCACGTAACAGCCCACGTGAAAAGAAAAGTCAACAGACACCCAATTGGTCAAAAGCAAAGCAGTCAAACAAAGGATCAAACTTCTTGTCGTAGCACTGCTTAAATGGGAAGCTCCAAGCACTGCCTAAATGGCTAAACTCCAGTGCCAAATCACTGCCTAAATGGCCGAAACTCCTTAGTCGAAGCGCTGCGTAAGAAATCAAAGAAGAACTGAAACTCTTCACATAGGAGACCACCAATACGAAGCTTCCTACTTTCGAAGCCCTTTGTTCGTCAAAGCTGAAACTATCTCTTACAAGATCTGTAAACAATTTTTAGGAATGATTGATGTAATGTTTGTTATAAAAATGTCAGGTGTGTCAGCCTAATGTATAGGATGGCTGACGTGTTGTCAATTTATTTATTGTACGATGGACTTAGTGATATGAGGTTTTAGTCAAGTAGATAAGGCAACGTGATTCTAATCCAACGAATACCATGTTAACTATAACACTATAAATATGTTGTCTTTGTAAATTGTAAGGGGCTTTTGGATGGTTTTTTGGAACGTTGATTCTAATATACAAGAAAACACTAAAGATAAATACTCTTAAGAAACCTTCATGTTTGTTCAATATTTGTTAGTTTGATCTTAGTTTATTTACACTTTGTTGGTGATTATTTGTTTGCGCAACCATCTTAGTCACTATTGTCATGCTCGAATACTTCTGTCTCGCACCATAAAGTATTTCCCGTGCTCTAAGCTCTTCCCTTCTCTATCCGGTTCTCAGGTCAAAACACGTCGAAACTTGTTTGAGTTTGTGTGCGTGGACCTGACATATGTTGTCTGCGTTGACGTTACGTTTTCGGGGTCAACAAAACTCGTTTCCTTTGCGATGTGCAATTAGGCTTATCGAGCATTTGATGGTCTCTCAATACTCGAGGAAGAGAATTTAGCACGTGGAATGGGAATAACTGGTTCTCTTATCATCAATTACTTAGCGTGTGGGAATCTCTGGCATGTTGTTTGGATGAAGAGTGCAAATTGGTTTAATTTTGGACTGAATTGGTGGTAGGCACTGGTAGCAACAAATATTCTCAAATACTTGCTCAGGATGAGAGACTAGATGTGTAGTTTGAAGGTGGTTTACCATCTGTCAAGTAATTATTCGAATGTTAATTCAATAATTATACAAGAAAGTCGACCTTTGCTTTAGTATCTACCAAAAAGACAAGGCGTTTTGAAAGAGTGTTATTCTATCGTATATTGTTGATTTCACCATTGAGAATATGATAATATCTACCTTTGAAGTTGTTAAGGTCACGGTATGGTCGACGAATTTCCTCGTGAATCTTGAGATAGTTATTCTTGCAATGTTTCCCTTTACACTTTAGTGGAATTGTCGGAAAAAAATTCAAAATAAGATGAAGTGAATAATAATTGTAACAACAAATAATATGTTTTAATTCCCTAATTAAATTTTCCAATTGAATTGGTCGTAACAAAGTTACAATGGCTACTGTAACAATTTTACGTTAAATTTAAATTAATAGAGAATTGAAAGGACTTCTCATCCTCGTACTATATAAAAAGACATTCTCCTCCTCATTCCATACACCAAACTTTAAGAGCTCTCTCATCTCTTTAATTTCAAGAGTTTCTCTCTAATTTCCTTTTGTATTTTTATTTTTCTAAGAGAAAATATTGAGTTGGTGGTATAATTAAATGAACAAACCAAACACAAGAGGTCGAAAAAAATCGTCTCATTTTAAAGATTTTTCATCACAAGATGTAACTAGGAATGATAAGAAGTCTACTAATAAGAGTAATGTTATTTATATATAGTATTATATATAAAAATGATGCTTGGTGTACATAAAAATTTGTACATGAGGGTGTTCTTTCCCTGACATGGGGTGGGACCCATGCACAAAAATTATGTACACAAAACATGATCCTATCTATATCGATTTTGCTAGTGGTACATCAGTGTGTACACCACCCTCACATGGGAGTGGGATCCGCTTGAATAAAAAATATTATATCCAAGTGAGTCTCACCCCCATGTGAGGGAGGTGTACACCCTTATATACAAGTCTTGATGTACAAGTGGAATTTTTCTATATACAATGGTCACATGTAAGAAAGAGAGAGAAAAAAGGCGGAAAGAAAAGAAATTTACTTAGGGTCCGTTTGATTGCAAAGGTGGAAAATGGGTGGAAAGAAAATGAATTCCAGGGAATTGAATTGCCTAGAAATTATTTTACTGGGAATTGTAATTAATTGTGTTTGATTGGTATAGTTTTCCACCTGGAAAATGTTGAAAGTTTGGTGTCCGTTTGACTTCGTTTTTTATAAAAATTGTCCATTAAAGTGATAATTTTTTTTATCTAT
>CAIGRQ010115025.1:0-13830 GCA_903798375.1 Fraxinus sp. D2006-0159 | reverse complement strand
CTATCATGTAGCCAATTATACTATGGCACGTGCATCTTACTAGTATTTGTATATATTATAATATATAGAGAGAGAAAGAAAGAAAAATATATATAGTTGTATATTATACATTTTATATCTTATTATATTGTATTCACTGCCTGATTTTTGAACTATTTTATAAGATTGTTAGTTATGAAATGTGATTCTTATAGTCTAGTCATTGTGTGCTTTTCCCTAGTTTGGTTGATCTCAATTGAAATCCAAATGGTTAGTCCAACTCGAACACGCCAATTATTACAACATTTAAAATATAAAAATGTTTGGTGATATCTGAGTCAATTATATAATATACTCAGTCAGTTAATTGCTTATTCGTATACTACTTAAAACTTTTGTTTACTTAGCCCTTGTTCAACCCCCATTAATTGTCATTACATTTCATTTTCATTGGTCGACAATGTGCAATCAATTGGGCTTCAATGTGGACATGATAGTGAAGTACAATAATGTTTTCCAAAAAAGGTTTGACTCTTTTCTATTTTAAAACCGCCATCAATGCTCCAAAGACAATATTTCCCCTATTATTTTGATCGTTGAATGGAATGTTATAATTGCATCACAGTCGTTGGCGTAACATGTTTGTGAGAAATTCCATAGCGTGCTGCTTCCTATAATCCAAAACATGTCACGTTGCAGCAAATGAAAAATACAAATTCATATTTCGATGTGAAATGAAAATTATAAATTCATGGTTCGATTTGCATTCTTTACATGTTTATACAATCGATTAAGAAAATATTCCACACAATACGTTCGACTAATTAATGTAGGGCTTGCTCTATATAATCACGTAATTGGTGTTACGTGATGTTCTTGTCTGCAGTTGCATCCATCTTTGTAGCAATTTCATCGTCCTCATCACATATGTCAACCTTAACTTCCTCATTCTCAACTATACCCACTCTACGAAACCTTTCGTCGAGCTGTCAGTTTCGTCGTAAAAAAATATGAACTTCCATTGATGCCACGACAACAACGATTTTTTGCCCGTAACGTATAACTAGGCATTCTATTGAGTATTTTCCATTTCTGCTTCCAAACACCAAATGCCGGCTCAATAACATTACAACAAAGACGAGTGATGAAAGTTGAATCATTTGTGGGCATTTTGGAATC
The DNA here is from genome assembly GCA_903798375.1 of Fraxinus sp. D2006-0159. Classification (NCBI taxonomy): domain Eukaryota; kingdom Viridiplantae; phylum Streptophyta; class Magnoliopsida; order Lamiales; family Oleaceae; genus Fraxinus; species Fraxinus sp. D2006-0159. The sequence goes on along the minus strand of CAIGRQ010115025.1, from coordinate 12,672 downwards.
GATGTCGGCCACCACCTAGTCCCGAAATTCCTGAAAGTGATAATGTTTATTCTATCCCCTGTATGGAGCCATGTAGCCCGGCCTATGTGCAAGACCTGAGTCCATTAGATAGTATTTCCTATCTGCTAGTTGTGAAAAATTTATGTCTGGAGTATGCATATCTCAAGCAAGTATATGGCCTTCGTGCATGTGGGATCGACAATCCGGACTCTTAAGGTCCACTTTATTACTTGAACGCGACCCGTGCGCTTGCGGTACGATTTTCAGCGAACAGTTGCATCCATCTTTGTAGCAACTTCATCGTCCTCATCACATATGTCAACCTTAACTTCCTCATTCTCAACTACACCCACTCTACGAAACCTTTCGTCGAGCTGTCAGTTTCGTCGTAAAAAAATATGAACTTCCATTGATGCCATGACAACAACGATTTTTTGCCCGTAACGTATAACTAGGCATTCTATTGAGTATTTTCCATTTATGCTTCCAAACACCAAATGCCGGCTCAATAACATTACGACAAAGACGAGTGATGAAAGTTGAATCATTTGTGGCCATTTTGGAATCGATGTCGGCCACCACCTAGTCCCGAAATTCCTGAAAGTGATAATGTTTGTTCTATCCCCTGTATGGAGCCATGTAGCCCGGCCTATGTGCAAGACCTGAGTCCATTATATAGTATTTCCTATCTGCTAGTTGTGAAAAATTTATGTCTGGAGTATGCATATCTCGTCGTTCATATACCGGAAGCACGTACTTCCCCGTAGTACCCTGCGGTACAAAGGTGAAACACAAGTTGAAATCGCAAGCGACCAACACGTTGTGAGTGAGTATTCATTTTCTTCCTATGAAGTTAATTCCTTTATGCTAGGGAAGCACTATACGCACATGTGTGCCGTCAATAGCACCAATGCAATCCTATTATATTGTATTTGTAACGCGTGTAGTTAATTAATGATAAGAATACGTTACATGTAACTTATTGTAAATGTTTTTTTACGATGAATATAACCCTGAAATAATGGATACTGTTCGGGATTTGGGTGATGATGTGCTGCACCATTGTTGTAGTTGTTATGCAGTCGAATTATGTCTGCAGCCAATGCAACAATGGCGCAAAGCACCCGCTTAAAGTAATGGGCAATGGTCTGCAGCAAATGCCCGAAGAGCGTTTGCACTTAACGACAACCCTTACCGTGTGCTGGAATGCACAAGAACATACCAACCAGTTCGTATATATTAATGTTTATGTTGTTTGATAAGTCGTACTAGTCTCGAAGAATATGCGTAAAGTGCCTGAACATCGGAGTATACATTCTGAACTCCTGAAAGCAGGTTTGTGGGTACACATGAATATTATGTAACATGAAAATACGCCTGCTTCGTGACATAGTAAGTATCGGTGGGCCCTGTTTGGTGAGAAGTATTCGTTACCATGTGTTCAACAATTCGACAATAGTGTAGCCAGGTCCATATATTTTCATCCAATTCTTATAGTATGTGTTCGTTCGAACCTTCTTCAGAACATGTTATGGTCATGAGGTTACAATCTGTTTCGGACAACGTATTTGAACTTGATTCGTCTGTCATGTCTTCGAAGTAAAACAACAAACAATGAAAAATTCTATATATTTGGGAGCCTAAATAACTAACCAACTTGAAATGACATAATGACTTTGAACATGATGTGGGCTTTTTTTTTTTTGAAATAAGGAAATGAAAACCAATCAGGAGTCACGTTAAAGGCGAAAATATTGTTTATAATAATATGATTTCATTCTCATAATTTATGAGATAACATATAATTTATCGAAATCTCATTATTTTCGGACACTTGTGGTTTTATGAGAACTATATTTTCAATATTTGAGTGACCAAACTTTTCTAATGTTAATTTTTCTGAAGTTTTTGATTGTTTTTCTCTTATACATTTCTTTTTCGAGATGTAGAGTCTTTTGAACCAACTAATCGATCACGCTTTTAACGTATTTGAGATCCATTTACTACAACAAATTGTCTTGCGGGGACATCAATTTTGCTGGAATATTTTCTGCGGGTATATATGACTTTGTCACTTTTCTTTTATCAACAAATACATCTAGTAATTGATTCGCATCTCTTTCCAAGTGAATGATTCTTTCAACCTCTTACTCACATTGATTGTTGTGGAAACTAAAGGGAGATAGAGTTTTTCATTAAAAAAAAAACATTTTTTTTTTATCAAGATATAGTTTATTCCCTCCCAAAGTTGAAAAAAGTCATTTCATCAAAATGGCAATATACAAATGCGCAATAAATAAATCATCCGTGAAAGATTCAATATACCTAATAGTAGACGATGAACAAAATCTACATAAATCCAAATTTTCGTTGGAGACCCATTTTAATACATTTTGGGGGCGAAATAGGGATTTAAACAGCACAACCAAAAATCTGCAGGTGAGAGATATTAGGTTCATGACCAAATGTCAGCTACATAGGTAAATATTGATAAAATGTAGTTGGTCTGATACAGACAAATGACGCAACATATAATATGACATGACCCCAAACATAAATTGTAAATTTTGTTTTCATAAGTAATTGTCTAATAGAAAATTGTAGACGTTTAATAAATGACTCCGCTAAATCATTTTGTGTATGAACACGCGCAACCGAATGTTCAATAACAATCACAATTGACATACAATAATTATTGAATGATTTAATTTAAATTCACCAGCATTGTCAAGACAAATATTCTTGATTGAGTAATCGAAGAATTGCACTCATAATATTATGATTTGAGCAAGTAGTCTACAAAAGTTACATTCCTAGTAGAAAGTAGGCAANACATACAATAATTATTGAATGATTTAATTTAAATTCACCAGCATTGTCAAGACAAATATTCTTGATTGAGTAATCGAAGAATTGCACTCATAATATTATGATTTGAGCAAGTAGTCTACAAAAGTTACATTCCTAGTAGAAAGTAGGCAAACATGTGACCATATGGTGGAAGAATCAATTAATACCATAAAATAACGAAATGGTCAATATGTTTGGTGTATTGGTCCACATATATCTCCATGAATTCTTTCATGAAAGTTGGAGATTTATATTGATCTTTGTAACCGAATGTCTAATAACTAACTTGTCTTGCATACAAACTACACATGAGAATAAAGGTAAAAGAATTTCTTAGTTCTTTAAAGGATGTTCGTGTGAGTTGTTTATTATTCGATGCATCATTATAGTTTCAGATGTCCAAGTCATCATGATAACGTAAAAAATGGATCATCGAACTTTTGGTTTGTGATAATATTTAATTCGACCATTTTTATAAATGTATAGTACACGTTAGATGGGAGTATATGAAATTTTTCTTTTATTTACTTATGGTCAGATACAAAAATAGTTATGAAAAGATATTCAACATTATTTTCTTGCATTGTCTCAATGTGATATCCATTAGAGCAGATATATTTAAAACTAAGCAAATTTATTTTGCATTTTCTAGAATAAAGTGTATTTTTAATATATTATTTTATCAAATAATACAAGTTTTTCCGGAGCCTTTAATAATATTCGATGCATCAACATTGTATTAACATTATTTTTCGCTAATGTTAAATTTTAAGTGCTTTTGTCTTGAAAAATTGTTTGCATATTTGCACTATCTTCTAAACAAATATTTTGATAACCCATCTTAAATTTTATTAATATTTTAAAAGCACTGGTATGATATTTTTTTGAGATTATTAGAATATCGAATTGTATGTTTTTCTGGAGCGATAAATTAATATTCTTTTTAAATAAAAATAAAACTTATTTTCCTTTAAAAAATTTCAATCAGTATTGAATTGTTTAGTTTGTGTTCTTCAGGAACACAATAAGATATAATTTTTCGAGACATGTATTACTTTACGAGCAAGTTATATTTTATTATTACTTTTTAAAAAGCAACATATCAATATTCTTCTAGAATATTGAAAATTATAGTTCATACTCTTGAGGAGCAATCAAATATTATTATAATAAATTATACAAAGATTTACCCTTTAAGAATAAAAATATAATTTATATTAAATCGTATGTAATTATGCTATTCATGAGCAAGTAAAATCTAACTAGAATATTTGTCTATAATAATATGCTATTTCAGAAGCACTAACAAACTATTATTTAGAAACGTTTACTCTTCAAGATCAAGTAATATTCTTTAAAAATATTAATTATAATATTGTGTTACTTCATGAGCAATAATAAACTATTTATAATCGATAGATCTACAATTAATATTCTTCTAAAATATTAATTATAGAATTGTTATTTAGAAACATATCTCTTCAGGAGCCATGTATTATTTATAGAATTGTGCTTATTCAGAGCAATAATAAAGTAAGAACAAATTCAATAATTGATATTTTATTGTTAAATATAAAAAAACGATGATGCAACATTCAAATACCAATTCACGTGATTATGTAACTTGCTTTTCAACAAAATTGGTAGAAAGAAATCATCAATTAATGTGAATTAAAAGCTGTACAGTTAATGATTGCGGCGACAAATAGGGGGAAAAAAAAGAATTAGGAAGCATATGTATTATGCACACAAAATCATTGTGGTGATGGGGGTACAAGAAGCTCATTATACATGTATATGCATATGAATGTATATAAAAATTCACATGTTATCAAATTAATTTTGGTACACGTAATTATACTTAAAAAATAAATTACATGTCATTTAATTAATTTTGGTATATGTGATAGATGATTATACTTTAAAAAATTATTACTTTTATTAAACTTTGAAAAATTAAAATTTCGTACTGATAACATGTTGTGAAACTAGAGAAAAATAGAAGAAAAAATAAAATCAATAAACTTGTCTACATTATGATGAGAATCAAAATCCTATATTTGCAGGGGAGGATTATGGATATAAAAATAATAATTTTTAGGATTGCAAATATATAATTGTCATTCAATAATAAAGTTACAATTTACTACAATTACATATTTTATTAATTTTTATCAAAATTGACTTGGAAATCTAATTTTAGAGCCTGTTTGACAACAATTAAAATTCACTTAAAATTAAAAATATGATCGTTATTGCATCTCATCAATCTAATAAAAATCAACAATAATAATTAATTTTTTTAATTTTAATTCGATTTTAATCTCCGCCAAACATGCTATTGACTAACAAAAACATTCTTATTTACAAAACGCCCAATCATACGAGTCTAAGTCGGCGGTGATTATAAACCTTCCTTTTCCCTGCCTTATCCTTCGACTAGGATTAGGAAAAAAGTAAACAGTATAAATACCATATAGAGCACTTGCAAATCATCAAATCGAAGTCTCCAGAAACCAGAAAGATTTTTTCTCACTAATGGCTGAAAATCCTAAGTCCTCTGTTTACGTCGGTAAGTTTATCTCAATTTTTTGTTTAATCCATCTCTTTTCAGTTTAATTTGAGCATTTTATTTGGCTCCCGTCATTTGGATTTCAATACTCTCATTATATTAGTCAATTCCCATTTTGGCGTATTGATCCCTAATTGTCGTTCATATTATCCTCTATTTTAATCTATTGAGACACGAAGCACTTGGGGGTTTTATGTAATGATTTGCGAGTTGTACAATCTGTATATTCTTTTAAGCGTGGAAGTTTCCGAGTTTCCTTGTAATGGTGCTGTACATCTCGATTTTGAAGCACGCGGGGAAATTTCTTTTTGTTTTAAAATAGATATTAAACTCGCGTGCTTGTTACCATTATGTATGACGGGTACAATAAAGTTATCATTTTTTGTATTTTAAAAATGTAAAATGATATGATTATGTTTGGGGGAAAAGAAGCATTGCTGAAACAATAAGATGATGCAGAACTCAAATAAGATAGAAGCAGAGTGAAGAAGAGAAGAAAGAGAGAGAATATGAAAGAAATGGAGAAGAATATTCAAGTATAGGGAAGAAGAATAGAATCTGGGGAGGAAGATTTCATTAAATCGATATTCAATTATGAATAATCTGAATACAATAAAATACTAGATTCAGTTTTTATATGGTTAATAGCGCAGGTATAATTGAAATTCAAATATATTGAAGCTAATCAAAAGATGAAAAATCAAACTCTTATCTTTAGTCTGATCTTCATAGAATATTTTCAATTCCCTGTCATAAGCTTTGCACCTTCAGATCCTTCGCTGTTTGCTTGCAGTGGTGAAATTATCAGAATGTTGTTTGTTACTCTTCCAGTGCTTAATTCATTGAGAGGACTGTATTCTTGACTTTGGTTTGATATGCTTTTTATACAGGCAATTTGGATGAGAGAGTGAGCGAGAGGGTATTGTATGATATTCTGATTCAAGCTGGGCGTGTTGTGGACTTGTATATTCCTCGTGATAAGGAAACTGATAAGCCAAAAGGTTACGCCTTTGCACAATATGAATCAGAGGAGATAGCTGAGTATGCTGTCAAGCTTTTCACTGGACTTGTTACACTGTACAATCGGACATTGAAATTTGCGGTAAGTGAAATCCTAAAATGGCTCAATTTATTGATGGTGTTGATTCACATTTTTCAGTTGGATTCTTCAAATATTGGCCGGAGTTATTCGTTCTATTTGAATTTGACTTTACTCTTCTTTCTTGGTACAAATTGATATATGCTGCTCGTTTATTTTTAATGCTGCTTTATTCTAGCTTAAATTTTCACTCCTCAATGGGTTATCAATTAAGTCAGCCCCTATCCAGTTCCCATCAGGGATTCTATGGAGCATTGATGGACTTGTGAATATCCATTGGCTTTTGCTTGTAAGTGATAGCAGGTATTTTCTAGGTGTTCATCTGCTGATGGTTGTGGGCTGGCTGCTTGATCTCTTGTTGAGGAGTGAAAAACTATATAGGAGCTTTGTTCATCATTTTTTTAGTAAATAGTGACGAAATCAATTTTGGAAAACAGATCTCTGGGCAAGACAAGCCCTCAGCAAATTTGTCCATCGCAACCCCACCTGTGGTTTATTCTTCTCCTAAATCGAGGCCTTACCCTGAACCATATAACAATGTGGAATTTTCTCCACAATCTGCAAGGTTATCAACATCGTTCTCGAGGCCTTACCCTGAACCATATAACAATGTGGAATTTTCTCCACAATCTGCAAGGTTATCAACATCGTGCCGGTCTTCAGAGCACCCACAAGGTGATGAATGTTCTTTTGTGGAGCCATTTTCTTTCTTCTCTATTATGCAACTCTTATTTGGATTTACCTTTTTTATTTCACCTTTTCTTTTGAATCCGTTCTTATCTTTTTGACAACGTTCTTTTCTATTCAGTGCCAGTTCGATCTGGTGTATCTGTACACCAACCTAATGGATATAGATCACACTATGACAGCACCAATAATGATTACAGAAGAAGAGTATTTGGGGCAGCGTCGGATAGTATTAGTCACGCTAGACCAGGACGCTATGATGATAGGCGTAATTCAACCAATTATCATTATTGATTTTTCCGAGGACTGGAGTAGAGGCGAACTCTAGCAGTCTAACCTGTTATTTCAGATGGTGTAACTCGGTAGTTTGGGTATCTTTTATCTTTGTTTGTTTCTAAGTTAGTTTTCTGGTTTATTTATGGTTATGAATTTCCAAGTTCTTAGTGCCAAGCATGTCTAACATGCACACATAAGTATTAGATCTGGTAGGAAGGTTTCTTGTTCAGTTAGTCGTTGAAGATATCTGGTGCGTTGAAGATAATGTTTGTCTTGACAGTTTTACATATTTACTTTGCACCATTAATCTTAAGTTCAATCACATGTCTAATTGTGTTAGTCATCGAAGTTTAAGCAGAGATTTCTGGTTTGCTGAATATAATGTTTATTTTGACAGTTTACATTTTTTTTTCTTTGCATGAATAATTCTTTATGTTCAATAATATGTCCATCATCTCTTCTGTAGTTCAAAGCGTTTAATTGTCCCACCAAGTTTATGAGAATAATATCAGTATAACAATATTTGGCTGCTTCAAGACAATTTTTTAATTGTTTTGAAAGTTTGAATGCTACTTTTCTTGTATGAGGTTACTGCTGGTGTTCCACATGCAAACAGTGGCAATGTATACGCGTGATTAAGTTAGGAATGAAGTCCATAATGATGTGAACACAACGTTGAATATATTAAAACCTGAATGATCAGTGGAGCAGCATTTATTTTATCCTTCTCTGCTGGTTTCTTTTCTTTTCTATAACCATGGATTCTCCACATCTAATAAATTTGTGGGCCTAATTCAGAGGAGCCTTTTTTTGCTCTTGGTAGAGGGTGGATATACCGTTCTGCTGCATCTTATGCAGACTTGTATCCTTGTGCGCAAATTCTTCGCCCAAATTCTTCGTCTATAAGATGAAAATAACTAAAGTTGGGATGTTGATGAGGACTCTAGTATAAATGGGACTAAAATAGATTAGACTAGGTATGATTTAACAAAAATTTTGATATTAGATAATTTGTGACATATTAGAAGTTCCCATACATTTAAGTTTTTTACACTATCAAAAGCTAAAGTAGGGCTCAATTTAGATAGATTATTGAATTGATTGATTATTCCTATTAAATTTCTCATCCAGATGCTTCTCTCTTTCCTTAAATCTTTCTCCCTTAGTCTTTTATTTTTTTTTTCCTGGTCTGCCAGATCTGCATCAATAAGTCTGAGATCGTTCCTCTGACCAAATCTTAGTCACAAGCCACAACTTGCGTTCTTTTCATGAAACTATTCATGTCTATTGTTCATCTAACAATACTTCTTCAATTGTAATAGCAAAAAGCAATTATTTCCTGTTGATTTGTTTTGTTTGGTAGTGACAAAATCGACCTCTCAAACAACACAGTCTCAGACTTGCAACATCGTTACCACTACTTAAAAATCACTAAAGCCATTTGCAATCACAAAGTTGTGCTCCAATGTCCATACTGCCGCGAACATTCCCTTTACCAGTAGTTTGGAATTGAGCGACACAGATGTGCAGGTTCACATTGATGGCATTTCCCATTCCAGGACTCATCATTGTAAATGCCGAGCCTAGATTCATAGCTTCCGAATGTCCTGCCGCCATTGTACAGGATTCATGGTTCATTTTATTGTATTTGTTTTAAATGGTGATCATGATTGGTACCAGCATGATTGTACATTTCTTTAGATGAGTCCAGAGTACTTTCGTCACCTTTGTCATTAGCATCGACATCATTTTCTCCTCTTGCATCTTTACACGTTTCTACTCCTTTGAGTTTATGTGGATAGTGCCTGCTAGCAGCAGCTTTATTAGAATTCTTTGATGCTACGCTTCCAGTATTTCCAAATGCTCTGAAGTTGTTTATCCACTTGTTTTCTTTCCTTAAGATCTCCATTAGGAGATACTTCTTCCGCTTTCTTCTTTACAGCTAAAGGAGAAATTCTTATTCTTTATTATGTTTCTGAGCTTTGACTTCGCCGTTTTCCCTACTGAAGATGAAATTGTTTGTTTACAATCACTATCCTGTAGTGAAAGAGGGATAGTTAGCTAATCCTTTTGTTCTCTTGTTTTATAGACGCCCTTTTTTGTAATTTGGAGTATTCCAATTTCTCAGATAGTCGTGGACTATCTTGTAGAGTGAGACTTGGGGATCGTTTATAGCTGACTTGGTATGATGCTTACATTGCGGATCCTTCTTCTTTTTTTTTTTAAAGGTCTATGCGGGTTTTTTGGTTTGAGTTGTCTGTATCCTTCGGAACTAAATATATGCTATACTTTCATATTCTTCCCTTTAATTTAGTGAAATTGTGCTCGTCTTCTCGTGGACAGTGGATGTAGGTCAATTGCCAAATCACGCATACTACTCATGACTGTTCGCGTTTATATACTTTGCCTAAAATCCTACTTTGGAGCTTCAGAATAACAAGTGGTATCAATTCAAGGTGGAGGTTTGGGGATAGAATACAAAGTTGAGAAAATTGACATGAAGCGTTGGAGGAGACATTGTAAGATTCACTTTGTAGGAAATGTTGGGAAATTTAATTTGGTGGAGTTGCTTATTTGAAGGTTTTGGATCATTCATTTGTCCAAATTCAAGGCACAGATTGGTCATGCTGTGACTTTGTATTGTCCTACATACAATAGGAATTGAATTGTACAATCCCACAGAAAATAGAATTTGGTTTTTATCCTATAGTAACATTATTTGTGCTACATTGAAGGCGGAATTGTTAGCCAATCCCTTGATCTCCTGTATATAGTTGCCCCTTTTTACTTTTTTGAGTATTCTAATATATGTGAGATGGACATGGATTATCACGGGGGGTGAGGTTTTGGGATCCATTGTAGTCATTCACATGGTATACATTCAATGCAGGATTTTGGTTTGAGAATTTTGTACCCATGATATGTATCTTATGGGGTGTATTTCGTGATTATTTACGTGCTCTACTGTTTTGTTTTCTCTCCTCCTCTTTAGGGAAGTTTTAGTGTCTGCCCGTTGATGTAGGCTAAGGCCCAAACCATGTAAACTACTTGTGTTTGTTCTCAATGTTTTGCCTAAAATCTAGATTTGCTAGTTCCATGTAACAGTAACAATTGTTGCAAAATAGCGTGAACATTCAGAACAAAGCAAAACTAAACCTCTGCAGGTCATCACTGCTTAGCTCAGATTTGAATCAAAGAAATCCACATAGTTCTCAAAGTCTCTTCAGGAATGACTACTCAGGTGGTGCATCTTGGACTGTGAGTTGTCGGTGCCTTATTTCTCCTTTTTTAACTTGACGGTTCTCGCATATCCTACTATGTCTTCTGCACTTGAAACCCTTCACCTGAGATACCTTTCTTAATGAAATTCCCTTTGGAGCTCAGTTTTATCTCTTCTGATTAAACAGATAACATTTTGTCTCATATCGAATAGTTTGTGAGGATATGTAACGGTTTTTGCTCTTATCTGCCATTCAGTTATAAGTTATTTATTTGTGTTATTACGTAATTTTTTTTGGTTTGTGATTGCAAGAAGTCCGAAGTATTTTGTATTTATTCTGATTGTATATGAAATATTGGTTTTAAAATCTACTTCTTCACAATTCTCGTATTTGATGTTTACTTGTTTCCAAGAGAAACATATTTTCTGTTTGGTAGATGAACATTAGGGGTTGAAAAGGAAATGAAAGACACTAATCTTATTCCTAGTCCTTTTTTTCTGTTATAAAAAAAAAAATATACGTTGCCTAGAATTATTAGTCTTCAAATTTCTGTATGTTTGTTTTCTGAAAGGGAAAAAATGTCCTGAACATGGAGAGGCCATTCTTCATAGTTATTTAAGTTTTTAGATTTTGATATTGTTTTGTTCATAATTTTCTCTTTTTATGTTCCTTTTACACTTGCTCAGTATTTTCAATTGTTAAAATGTTGTTTATTTCTGAGAGGGTTGTGATGTTTCTGGCTATTGGAAAGCCGGTGTGCTTGATTTTTCATTCCAGTGTCTTATTTGGTGCTTTCTATTAGGATATTTTATATGTGGTAAGTGGTCTCTCTTGCTTGCCTAACAGATATTTTCTGTCCTCTCCCTGTGATCCTTTTACAAGTAGATGGTTTGTCTTTTTTCTTCTCATAAATGTAATATAAATATCTAATATAAGAACAATGGAGAAGTGGACATGACCGTACTGTCCACTTATCTATCACTCATTTTCCATCTATGTAGAAATAAAAAACCAATCATAAATTCTTCCCAAATGGAGGCAGAAGTTGTAAGAGAGTGCATTGAGTAAAAAAAGGAGGAAATAAAGACGAAATTTCTATCCTTTATTTGGCCTTTATTTTTGAAATATGATCATTGTTCTATTAGTTTAAATTTTTATAAAGAGGAGCTGAACCTTGTGATAGGCAAAGAACCAAATTTTTCTACTCTGCAAGTCATTCAATCTGTTGCCCCCTCCTATCCACTCCCCTTGTGTATATCTCTTCTCGGGATTGTCAGCCATCGACAGTTTTTTTTAGCTAGATGTAGTCTTCTGAAGTAATTCTTCCCATTTGAGGCACATTTAAAAGAGTGGTTGTAAGGCTTTATCCTGGTCTATTTTGTGTATACCTGTGAATAGGTTTTTGCTATTGTCTGTCTCTCATTTGAGTGTTGCTGCTTATCCTTATCCTCATCCTCGTATGATGTGGCATTATAAGACCAATTAAGTTGGTCTAATTGGTCTTATTACTTGACCCCACTCACATGGGGATGGAAGAGACAAATAGAGCATTATTCCTCTCTGTTGTTGGATGTTTTCATTTACTGTTTAGGTTTCTTAGGAATGGTAACTACTGATAGGGACAAGGTCGTCTTCTCCAGTTGTGGATTGATGTACAGGTTTGATTCCCCAACTCTCTTCTTCCTATACATACAGAGAAGGAAAAAATAATCTTACTCCAAATTTGGTTACATTATTATAGTGCCATAACCGGCTACTTCTCATTGCTGTATTTTGTACTGTGCGAGGATTTATATTATTAGGGGACCTTTTTTTATTATTATTTTTATATATCCTACTTTCTATAAAAGAGTGGATCCGATTTTCACTGTTCATCTCGTGTCGTCCAATTAACATTAATCCAGATTCAAACTGGTTTTCTACTGTTCAACTCCAAGTAATGATGAAATTCAACACGGGCCTACTGC